>JABVMC010000111.1:32500-37500 GCA_013358685.1 Antennarius maculatus | reverse complement strand
TATCTATCTATCTATCTATCTATCTATCTATCTATCTATCTATCTATCTATCTATCTATCTATCTATCTATCTATCTATCTATCTATCTAACCAACCTAACTACCTACTTTGCAACCTTTATATAGGGTTTTTTTGACCAACACAGTTGCTTACGGCCATACCACTCTGAACACGCCCGATCTCGTCCGATCTCGGAAGCTAAGCAGAGTCGGGCCTGGTTAGTACTTGGATGGGAGACCGCCTGGGAATACCAGGTGCCGTAAGCTTTTTCTCTTTTCCCCGTGGCAGAGGGCGTTGGGAAGGAAACGCACATCGTTCAATCGACTTGTTTTAAGCCGGATATTCATTTTTAATAAAAGTTTCATTCAATGATTTGACTGAATCATTAAATCAAATTCATCCCACATTGAAATAAATAGCTTGTTGTATAAAAGAAGCATGACTACAAGTGACTCTTGATATGATTCTGTCTGTCTGTCTGTCTGTCTGTCTGTCTGTCTGTCTGTCTGTCTGTCTGTCTATCTATCTATCTATCTATCTATCTATCTATCTATCTATCTATCTATCTATCTAACCAACCTAACTACCTACTTTGCAACCTTTATATAGGGTTTTTTTGACCAACACAGTTGCTTACGGCCATACCACTCTGAACACGCCCGATCTCGTCCGATCTCGGAAGCTAAGCAGAGTCGGGCCTGGTTAGTACTTGGATGGGAGACCGCCTGGGAATACCAGGTGTCGTAAGCTTTTTCTCTTTTCCCCGTGGCAGAGGGCGTTGGGAAGGAAACGCACATCGTTCAATCGACTTGTTTTAAGCCGGATATTCATTTTTAATAAAAGTTTCATTCAATGAATTGACTGAATGATTAAATCAAATTCATCCCACACTGAAATAAATAGCTTGTTGTATAAAAGAAGCATGACTACAAGTGACTCTTGATATGATTCTGTCTATCTATCTATCTATCTATCTATCTATCTATCTATCTATCTATCTATCTATCTATCTAACCAACCTAACTACCTACTTTGCAACCTTTATATAGGGTTTTTTTGACCAACACAGTTGCTTACGGCCATACCACTCTGAACACGCCCGATCTCGTCCGATCTCGGAAGCTAAGCAGAGTCGGGCCTGGTTAGTACTTGGATGGGAGACCGCCTGGGAATACCAGGTGCCGTAAGCTTTTTCTCTTTTCCCCGTGGCAGAGGGCGTTGGGAAGGAAACGCACATCGTTCAATCGACTTGTTTTAAGCCGGATATTCATTTTTAATAAAAGTTTCATTCAATGATTTGACTGAATCATTAAATCAAATTCATCCCACATTGAAATAAATAGCTTGTTGTATAAAAGAAGCATGACTACAAGTGACTCTTGATATGATTCTGTCTGTCTGTCTGTCTGTCTGTCTGTCTGTCTGTCTGTCTGTCTGTCTATCTATCTATCTATCTATCTATCTATCTATCTATCTATCTAACCAACCTAACTACCTACTTTGCAACCTTTATATAGGGTTTTTTTTGACCAACACAGTTGCTTACGGCCATACCACTCTGAACACGCCCGATCTCGTCCGATCTCGGAAGCTAAGCAGAGTCGGGCCTGGTTAGTACTTGGATGGGAGACCGCCTGGGAATACCAGGTGCCGTAAGCTTTTTCTCTTTTCCCCGTGGCAGAGGGCGTTGGGAAGGAAACGCACATCGTTCAATCGACTTGTTTTAAGCCGGATATTCATTTTTAATAAAAGTTTCATTCAATGAATTGACTGAATGATTAAATCAAATTCATCCCACACTGAAATAAATAGCTTGTTGTATAAAAGAAGCATGACTACAAGTGACTCTTGATATGAGTCTGTCTGTCTGTCTGTCTGTCTGTCTGTCTGTCTGTCTGTCTGTCTGTCTGTCTGTCTGTCTGTCTGTCTGTCTGTCTGTCTGTCTGTCTGTCTGTCTCTCTCTCTCTCTCTCTCTCTCTCTCTCTCTCTCTCTCTCTCTCTCTCTCTCTCTCTCTATCTATCTATCTATCTATCTATCTATCTATCTATCTATCTATCTATCTATCTATCTATCTATCTATCTAACCAACCTAACTACCTACTTTGCAACCTTTATATAGGGTTTTTTTGACCAACACAGTTGCTTACGGCCATACCACTCTGAACACGCCCGATCTCGTCCGATCTCGGAAGCTCAGCAGAGTCGGGCCTGGTTAGTACTTGGATGGGAGACCGCCTGGGAATACCAGGTGCCGTAAGCTTTTTCTCTTTTCCCCGTGGCAGAGGGCGTTGGGAAGGAAACGCACATCGTTCAATCGACTTGTTTTAAGCCGGATATTCATTTTTAATAAAAGTTTCATTCAATAAATTGACTGAATGATTAAATCAAATTCATCCCACACTGAAATAAATAGCTTGTTGTATAAAAGAAGCATGACTACAAGTGACTCTTGATATGATTCTGTCTATCTATCTATCTATCTATCTATCTATCTATCTATCTATCTATCTATCTATCTATCTATCTATCTATCTATCTATCTATCTATCTATCTAACCAACCTAACTACCTACTTTGCAACCTTTATATAGGGTTTTTTTGACCAACACAGTTGCTTACGGCCATACCACTCTGAACACGCCCGATCTCGTCCGATCTCGGAAGCTAAGCAGAGTCGGGCCTGGTTAGTACTTGGATGGGAGACCGCCTGGGAATACCAGGTGCCGTAAGCTTTTTCTCTTTTCCCCGTGGCAGAGGGCGTTGGGAAGGAAACGCACATCGTTCAATCGACTTGTTTTAAGCCGGATATTCATTTTTAATAAAAGTTTCATTCAATGATTTGACTGAATCATTAAATCAAATTCATCCCACATTGAAATAAATAGCTTGTTGTATAAAAGAAGCATGACTACAAGTGACTCTTGATATGATTCTGTCTGTCTGTCTGTCTGTCTGTCTGTCTGTCTGTCTGTCTGTCTGTCTGTCTATCTATCTATCTATCTATCTATCTATCTATCTAACCAACCTAACTACCTACTTTGCAACCTTTATATAGGGTTTTTTTGACCAACACAGTTGCTTACGGCCATACCACTCTGAACACGCCCGATCTCGTCCGATCTCGGAAGCTAAGCAGAGTCGGGCCTGGTTAGTACTTGGATGGGAGACCGCCTGGGAATACCAGGTGCCGTAAGCTTTTTCTCTTTTCCCCGTGGCAGAGGGCGTTGGGAAGGAAACGCACATCGTTCAATCGACTTGTTTTAAGCCGGATATTCATTTTTAATAAAAGTTTCATTCAATGAATTGACTGAATGATTAAATCAAATTCATCCCACACTGAAATAAATAGCTTGTTGTATAAAAGAAGCATGACTACAAGTGACTCTTGATATGATTCTGTCTATCTATCTATCTATCTATCTATCTATCTATCTATCTATCTATCTATCAATCTATCTATCTATCTATCTATCTATCTATCTATCTATCTATCTATCTATCTATCTATCTATCTATCTAACCAACCTAACTACCTACTTTGCAACCTTTATATAGGGTTTTTTTTGACCAACACAGTTGCTTACGGCCATACCACTCTGAACACGCCCGATCTCGTCCGATCTCGGAAGCTAAGCAGAGTCGGGCCTGGTTAGTACTTGGATGGGAGACCGCCTGGGAATACCAGGTGCCGTAAGCTTTTTCTCTTTTCCCCGTGGCAGAGGGCGTTGGGAAGGAAACGCACATCGTTCAATCGACTTGTTTTAAGCCGGATATTCATTTTTAATAAAAGTTTCATTCAATGAATTGACTGAATCATTAAATCAAATTCATCCCACATTGAAATAAATAGCTTGTTGTATAAAAGAAGCATGACTACAAGTGACTCTTGATATGATTCTGTCTGTCTGTCTGTCTGTCTGTCTGTCTGTCTGTCTGTCTGTCTGTCTGTCTGTCTGTCTGTCTGTCTGTCTGTCTGTCTGTCTATCTATCTATCTATCTATCTATCTATCTATCTATCTATCTATCTATCTAACCAACCTAACTACCTACTTTGCAACCTTTATATAGGGTTTTTTTTGACCAACACAGTTGCTTACGGCCATACCACTCTGAACACGCCCGATCTCGTCCGATCTCGGAAGCTAATCAGAGTCGGGCCTGGTTAGTACTTGGATGGGAGACCGCCTGGGAATACCAGGTGCCGTAAGCTTTTTCTCTTTTCCCCGTGGCAGAGGGCGTTGGGAAGGAAACGCACATCGTTCAATCGACTTGTTTTAAGCCGGATATTCATTTTTAATAAAAGTTTCATTCAATGAATTGACTGAATGATTAAATCAAATTCATCCCACACTGAAATAAATAGCTTGTTGTATAAAAGAAGCATGACTACAAGTGACTCTTGATATGATTCTGTCTGTCTATCTATCTATCTATCTATCTATCTATCTATCTATCTATCTATCTATCTATCTATCTATCTATCTATCTATCTATCTATCTATCTATCTATCTATCTATCTATCTATCTATCTATCTATCTATCTATCTATCTATCTAACCAACCTAACTACCTACTTTGCAACCTTTATATAGGGTTTTTTTGACCAACACAGTTGCTTACGGCCATACCACTCTGAACACGCCCGATCTCGTCCGATCTCGGAAGCTAAGCAGAGTCGGGCCTGGTTAGTACTTGGATGGGAGACCGCCTGGGAATGCCAGGTGCCGTAAGCTTTTTCTCTTTTCCCCGTGGCAGAGGGCGTTGGAAAGGAAACGCACATCGTTCAATCGACTTGTTTTAAGCCGGATATTCATTTTTAATAAAAGTTTCATTCAATGAATTGACTGAATGATTAAATCAAATTCATCCCACACTGAAATAAATAGCTTGTTGTATAAAAGAAGCATGACTACAAGTGACTCTTGATATGAGTCTGTCTGTCTGTCTGTCTGTCTGTCTGTCTGTCTGTCTGTCTGTCTGTCTGTCTGTCTGTCTCT
>JABVMC010000111.1:0-22500 GCA_013358685.1 Antennarius maculatus | reverse complement strand
TACCTACTTTGCAACCTTTATATAGGGTTTTTTTGACCAACACAGTTGCTTACGGCCATACCACTCTGAACACGCCCGATCTCGTCCGATCTCGGAAGCTAAGCAGAGTCGGGCCTGGTTAGTACTTGGATGGGAGACCGCCTGGGAATACCAGGTGCCGTAAGCTTTTTCTCTTTTCCCCGTGGCAGAGGGCGTTGGGAAGGAAACGCACATCGTTCAATCGACTTGTTTTAAGCCGGATATTCATTTTTAATAAAAGTTTCATTCAATGAATTGACTGAATGATTAAATCAAATTCATCCCACACTGAAATAAATAGCTTGTTGTATAAAAGAAGCATGACTACAAGTGACTCTTGATATGATTCTGTCTATCTATCTATCTATCTATCTATCTATCTATCTATCTTTCTTTCTATCTATCTATCTATCTATCTATCTATCTATCTATCTATCTATCTATCTATCTATCTATCTATCTATCTATCTATCTATCTATCTAACCAACCTAACTACCTACTTTGCAACCTTTATATAGGGTTTTTTTGACCAACACAGTTGCTACGGCCATACCACTCTGAACACGCCCGATCTCGGTCCGATCTCGGAAGCTACGCAGAGTCGGGCCTGGTTAGTACTTGGATGGGAGACCGCCTGGGAATACCAGGTGCCGTAAGCTTTTTCTCTTTTCCCCGTGGCAGAGGGCGTTGGGAAGGAAACGCACATCGTTCAATCGACTTGTTTTAAGCCGGATATTCATTTTTAATAAAGTTTCATTCAATGAATTGACTGAATGATTAAATCAAATTCATCCCACACTGAAATAAATAGCTTGTTGTATTAAAAGACGCATGACTACAAGTGACTCTTGATAGGATTCTGTCTATCTATCTATCTATCTATCTATCTATCTATCTATCTAATCTATCTATCTATCTATCTTTCTTTCTATCTATCTATCTATCTATCTATCTATCTATCTATCTATCTATCTATCTATCTATCTATCTATCTATCTATCTATCTATCTAACCAACCTAACTACCTACTTTGCAACCTTTATATAGGGTTTTTTTGACCAACACAGTTGCTTACGGCCATACCACTTGAACACGCCCGATCTCGTCCAATCTCGGAAGCTAAGCAGAGTCGGGCCTGGTTAGTACTTGGATGGGAGACCGCCTGGGAATACCAGGTGCCGTAAGCTTTTTCTCTTTTCCCCGTGGCAGAGGGCGTTGGGAAGGAAACGCACATCGTTCAATCGACTTGTTTTAAGCCGGATATTCATTTTTAATAAAAGTTTCATTCAATGAATTGACTGAATGATTAAATCAAATTCATCCCACACTGAAATAAATAGCTTGTTGTATAAAAGAAGCATGACTACAAGTGACTCTTGATATGATTCTGTCTATCTATCTATCTATCTATCTATCTATCTATCTATCTATCTATCTATCTATCTATCTATCTATCTATCTATCTATCTATCTATCTATCTATCTATCTATCTATCTATCTATCTAACCAACCTAACTACCTACTTTGCAACCTTTATATAGGGTTTTTTTGACCAACACAGTTGCTTACGGCCATACCACTCTGAACACGCCCGATCTCGTCCGATCTCGGAAGCTAAGCAGAGTCGGGCCTGGTTAGTACTTGGATGGGAGACCGCCTGGGAATACCAGGTGCCGTAAGCTTTTTCTCTTTTCCCCGTGGCAGAGGGCGTTGGGAAGGAAACGCACATCGTTCAATCGACTTGTTTTAAGCCGGATATTCATTTTTAATAAAAGTTTCATTCAATGAATTGACTGAATGATTAAATCAAATTCATCCCACACTGAAATAAATAGCTTGTTGTATAAAAGAAGCATGACTACAAGTGACTCTTGATATGATTCTGTCTATCTATCTATCTATCTATCTATCTATCTATCTATCTATCTATCTATCTATCTATCTATCTATCTATCTATCTATCTAACCAACCTAACTACCTACTTTGCAACCTTTATATAGGGTTTTTTTGACCAACACAGTTGCTTACGGCCATACCACTCTGAACACGCCCGATCTCGTCCGATCTCGGAAGCTAAGCAGAGTCGGGCCTGGTTAGTACTTGGATGGGAGACCGCCTGGGAATACCAGGTGCCGTAAGCTTTTTCTCTTTTCCCCGTGGCAGAGGGCGTTGGGAAGGAAACGCACATCGTTCAATCGACTTGTTTTAAGCCGGATATTCATTTTTAATAAAAGTTTCATTCAATGAATTGACTGAATGATTAAATCAAATTCATCCCACACTGAAATAAATAGCTTGTTGTATAAAAGAAGCATGACTACAAGTGACTCTTGATATGATTCTGTCTATCTATCTATCTATCTATCTATCTATCTATCTATCTATCTATCTATCTATCTATCTATCTATCTAACCAACCTAACTACCTACTTTGCAACCTTTATATAGGGTTTTTTTGACCAACACAGTTGCTTACGGCCATACCACTCTGAACACGCCCGATCTCGTCCGATCTCGGAAGCTAAGCAGAGTCGGGCCTGGTTAGTACTTGGATGGGAGACCGCCTGGGAATACCAGGTGCCGTAAGCTTTTTCTCTTTTCCCCGTGGCAGAGGGCGTTGGGAAGGAAACGCACATCGTTCAATCGACTTGTTTTAAGCCGGATATTCATTTTTAATAAAAGTTTCATTCAATGAATTGACTGAATGATTAAATCAAATTCATCCCACACTGAAATAAATAGCTTGTTGTATAAAAGAAGCATGACTACAAGTGACTCTTGATATGATTCTGTCTATCTATCTATCTATCTATCTATCTATCTATCTATCTATCTATCTATCTATCTATCTATCTATCTATCTATCTATCTATCTAACCAACCTAACTACCTACTTTGCAACCTTTATATAGGGTTTTTTTGACCAACACAGTTGCTTACGGCCATACCACTCTGAACACGCCCGATCTCGTCCGATCTCGGAAGCTAAGCAGAGTCGGGCCTGGTTAGTACTTGGATGGGAGACCGCCTGGGAATACCAGGTGCCGTAAGCTTTTTCTCTTTTCCCCGTGGCAGAGGGCGTTGGGAAGGAAACGCACATCGTTCAATCGACTTGTTTTAAGCCGGATATTCATTTTTAATAAAAGTTTCATTCAATGATTTGACTGAATGATTAAATCAAATTCATCCCACACTGAAATAAATAGCTTGTTGTATAAAAGAAGCATGACTACAAGTGACTCTTGATATGATTCTGTCTATCTATCTATCTATCTATCTATCTATCTATCTATCTATCTATCTATCTATCTATCTATCTATCTATCTATCTATCTATCTATCTATCTATCTATCTATCTATCTATCTATCTAACCAACCTAACTACCTACTTTGCAACCTTTATATAGGGTTTTTTTGACCAACACAGTTGCTTACGGCCATACCACTCTGAACACGCCCGATCTCGTCCGATCTCGGAAGCTAAGCAGAGTCGGGCCTGGTTAGTACTTGGATGGGAGACCGCCTGGGAATACCAGGTGCCGTAAGCTTTTTCTCTTTTCCCCGTGGCAGAGGGCGTTGGGAAGGAAACGCACATCGTTCAATCGACTTGTTTTAAGCCGGATATTCATTTTTAATAAAAGTTTCATTCAATGAATTGACTGAATGATTAAATCAAATTCATCCCACACTGAAATAAATAGCTTGTTGTATAAAAGAAGCATGACTACAAGTGACTCTTGATATGATTCTGTCTATCTATCTATCTATCTATCTATCTATCTATCTATCTATCTATCTATCTATCTATCTATCTATCTATCTATCTATCTATCTATCTATCTATCTAACCAACCTAACTACCTACTATGCAACCTTTATATAGGGTTTTTTTGACCAACACAGTTGCTTACGGCCATACCACTCTGAACACGCCCGATCTCGTCCGATCTCGGAAGCTAAGCAGAGTCGGGCCTGGTTAGTACTTCGATGGGAGACCGCCTGGGAATACCAGGTGCCGTAAGCTTTTTCTCTTTTCCCCGTGGCAGAGGGCGTTGGGAAGGAAACGCACATCGTTCAATCGACTTGTTTTAAGCCGGATATTCATTTTTAATAAAAGTTTCATTCAATGAATTGACTGAATGATTAAATCAAATTCATCCCACACTGAAATAAATAGCTTGTTGTATAAAAGAAGCATGACTACAAGTGACTCTTGATATGATTCTGTCTATCTATCTATCTATCTATCTATCTATCTATCTATCTATCTATCTATCTATCTATCTAACCAACCTAACTACCTACTTTGCAACCTTTATATAGGGTTTTTTTGACCAACACAGTTGCTTACGGCCATACCACTCTGAACACGCCCGATCTCGTCCGATCTCGGAAGCTAAGCAGAGTCGGGCCTGGTTAGTACTTGGATGGGAGACCGCCTGGGAATACCAGGTGCCGTAAGCTTTTTCTCTTTTCCCCGTGGCAGAGGGCGTTGGGAAGGAAACGCACATCGTTCAATCGACTTGTTTTAAGCCGGATATTCATTTTTAATAAAAGTTTCATTCAATGATTTGACTGAATCATTAAATCAAATTCATCCCACATTGAAATAAATAGCTTGTTGTATAAAAGAAGCATGACTACAAGTGACTCTTGATATGATTCTGTCTGTCTGTCTGTCTGTCTGTCTGTCTGTCTGTCTGTCTGTCTGTCTGTCTGTCTGTCTGTCTGTCTGTCTGTCTATCTATCTATCTATCTATCTATCTATCTATCTATCTAACCAACCTAACTACCTACTTTGCAACCTTTATATAGGGTTTTTTTGACCAACACAGTTGCTTACGGCCATACCACTCTGAACACGCCCGATCTCGTCCGATCTCGGAAGCTAAGCAGAGTCGGGCCTGGTTAGTACTTGGATGGGAGACCGCCTGGGAATACCAGGTGCCGTAAGCTTTTTCTCTTTTCCCCGTGGCAGAGGGCGTTGGGAAGGAAACGCACATCGTTCAATCGACTTGTTTTAAGCCGGATATTCATTTTTAATAAAAGTTTCATTCAATGAATTGACTGAATGATTAAATCAAATTCATCCCACACTGAAATAAATAGCTTGTTGTATAAAGAAGCATGACTACAAGTGACTCTTGATATGATTCTGTCTATCTATCTATCTATCTATCTATCTATCTATCTATCTATCTATCTATCTATCTATCTATCTATCTATCTATCTATCTATCTATCTAACCAACCTAACTACCTACTTTGCAACCTTTATATAGGGTTTTTTTGACCAACACAGTTGCTTACGGCCATACCACTCTGAACACGCCCGATCTCGTCCGATCTCGGAAGCTAAGCAGAGTCGGGCCTGGTTAGTACTTGGATGGGAGACCGCCTGGGAATACCAGGTGCCGTAAGCTTTTTCTCTTTTCCCCGTGGCAGAGGGCGTTGGGAAGGAAACGCACATCGTTCAATCGACTTGTTTTAAGCCGGATATTCATTTTTAATAAAAGTTTCATTCAATGAATTTGATTTAATCATTCAGTCAAATTCATCCCACACTTGAAATAAATAGCTTGTTGTATAATAGAAGCATGACTACAAGTGACTCTTGATATGATTCTGTCTGTCTTTCTTTCTGTCTGTTTGTCTGTCTGTCTGTCTGTCTGTCTGTCTGTCTGTCTGTCTATCTATCTATCTATCTATCTATCTATCTATCTATCTATCTATCTATCTAACCAACCTAACTACCTACTTTGCAACCTTTATATAGGGTTTTTTTGACCAACACAGTTGCTTACGGCCATACCACTCTGAACACGCCCGATCTCGTCCGATCTCGGAAGCTAAGCAGAGTCGGGCCTGGTTAGTACTTGGATGGGAGACCGCCTGGGAATACCAGGTGCCGTAAGCTTTTTCTCTTTTCCCCGTGGCAGAGGGCGTTGGGAAGGAAACGCACATCGTTCAATCGACTTGTTTTAAGCCGGATATTCATTTTTAATAAAAGTTTCATTCAATGAATTGACTGAATGATTAAATCAAATTCATCCCACACTGAAATAAATAGCTTGTTGTATAAAAGAAGCATGACTACAAGTGACTCTTGATATGATTCTGTCTATCTATCTATCTATCTATCTATCTATCTATCTATCTATCTATCTATCTATCTATCTATCTATCTATCTATCTATCTATCTATCTATCTATCTATCTAACCAACCTAACTACCTACTTTGCAACCTTTATATAGGGTTTTTTTGACCAACACAGTTGCTTACGGCCATACCACTCTGAACACGCCCGATCTCGTCCGATCTCGGAAGCTAAGCAGAGTCGGGCCTGGTTAGTACTTGGATGGGAGACCGCCTGGGAATACCAGGTGCCGTAAGCTTTTTCTCTTTTCCCCGTGGCACAGGGCGTTGGGAAGGAAACGCACATCGTTCAATCGACTTGTTTTAAGCCGGATATTCATTTTTAATAAAAGTTTCATTCAATGAATTGACTGAATGATTAAATCAAATTCATCCCACACTGAAATAAATAGCTTGTTGTATAAAAGAAGCATGACTACAAGTGACTCTTGATATGATTCTTTCTATCTATCTATCTATCTATCTATCTATCTATCTATCTATCTATCTATCTATCTATCTATCTAACCAACCTAACTACCTACTTTGCAACCTTTATATAGGGTTTTTTTGACCAACACAGTTGCTTACGGCCATACCACTCTGAACACGCCCGATCTCGTCCGATCTCGGAAGCTAAGCAGAGTCGGGCCTGGTTAGTACTTGGATGGGAGACCGCCTGGGAATACCAGGTGCCGTAAGCTTTTTCTCTTTTCCCCGTGGCAGAGGGCGTTGGGAAGGAAACGCACATCGTTCAATCGACTTGTTTTAAGCCGGATATTCATTTTTAATAAAAGTTTCATTCAATGATTTGACTGAATGATTAAATCAAATTCATCCCACACTGAAATAAATAGCTTGTTGTATAAAAGAAGCATGACTACAAGTGACTCTTGATATGATTCTGTCTGTCTTTCTATCTATCTATCTATCTATCTATCTGTCTGTCTATCTATCTATCTATCTATCTATCTATCTATCTATCTATCTATCTATCTATCTATCTATCTATCTAACCAACCTAACTACCTACTTTGCAACCTTTATATAGGGTTTTTTTTGACCAACACAGTTGCTTACGGCCATACCACTCTGAACACGCCCGATCTCGTCCGATCTCGGAAGCTAAGCAGAGTCGGGCCTGGTTAGTACTTGGATGGGAGACCGCCTGGGAATACCAGGTGCCGTAAGCTTTTTCTCTTTTCCCCGTGGCAGAGGGCGTTGGGAAGGAAACGCACATCGTTCAATCGACTTGTTTTAAGCCGGATATTCATTTTTAATAAAAGTTTCATTCAATGAATTGACTGAATGATTAAATCAAATTCATCCCACACTGAAATAAATAGCTTGTTGTATAAAAGAAGCATGACTACAAGTGACTCTTGATATGATTCTGTCTATCTATCTATCTATCTATCTATCTATCTATCTATCTATCTATCTATCTATCTATCTATCTATCTATCTATCTATCTATCTATCTATCTATCTATCTATCTATCTAACCAACCTAACTACCTACTTTGCAACCTTTATATAGGGTTTTTTTTGACCAACACAGTTGCTTACGGCCATACCACTCTGAACACGCCCGATCTCGTCCGATCTCGGAAGCTAAGCAGAGTCGGGCCTGGTTAGTACTTGGATGGGAGACCGCCTGGGAATACCAGGTGCCGTAAGCTTTTTCTCTTTTCCCCGTGGCAGAGGGCGTTGGGAAGGAAACGCACATCGTTCAATCGACTTGTTTTAAGCCGGATATTCATTTTTAATAAAAGTTTCATTCAATGAATTGACTGAATGATTAAATCAAATTCATCCCACACTGAAATAAATAGCTTGTTGTATAAAAGAAGCATGACTACAAGTGACTCTTGATATGATTCTGTCTATCTATCTATCTATCTATCTATCTATCTATCTATCTATCTATCTATCTATCTATCTATCTATCTAACCAACCTAACTACCTACTTTGCAACCTTTATATAGGGTTTTTTTTGACCAACACAGTTGCTTACGGCCATACCACTCTGAACACGCCCGATCTCGTCCGATCTCGGAAGCTAAGCAGAGTCGGGCCTGGTTAGTACTTGGATGGGAGACCGCCTGGGAATACCAGGTGCCGTAAGCTTTTTCTCTTTTCCCCGTGGCAGAGGGCGTTGGGAAGGAAACGCACATCGTTCAATCGACTTGTTTTAAGCCGGATATTCATTTTTAATAAAAGTTTCATTCAATGAATTGACTGAATGATTAAATCAAATTCATCCCACACTGAAATAAATAGCTTGTTGTATAAAAGAAGCATGACTACAAGTGACTCTTGATATGATTCTGTCTATCTATCTATCTATCTATCTATCTATCTATCTATCTATCTATCTATCTATCTATCTATCTATCTATCTATCTATCTAACCAACCTAACTACCTACTTTGCAACCTTTATATAGGGTTTTTTTGACCAACACAGTTGCTTACGGCCATACCACTCTGAACACGCCCGATCTCGTCCGATCTCGGAAGCTAAGCAGAGTCGGGCCTGGTTAGTACTTGGATGGGAGACCGCCTGGGAATACCAGGTGCCGTAAGCTTTTTCTCTTTTCCCCGTGGCAGAGGGCGTTGGGAAGGAAACGCACATCGTTCAATCGACTTGTTTTAAGCCGGATATTCATTTTTAATAAAAGTTTCATTCAATGAATTGACTGAATGATTAAATCAAATTCATCCCACACTGAAATAAATAGCTTGTTGTATAAAAGAAGCATGACTACAAGTGACTCTTGATATGATTCTGTCTATCTATCTATCTATCTATCTATCTATCTATCTATCTATCTATCTATCTATCTATCTATCTATCTATCTATCTATCTATCTATCTATCTATCTATCTATCTATCTATCTATCTAACCAACCTAACTACCTACTTTGCAACCTTTATATAGGGTTTTTTTGACCAACACAGTTGCTTACGGCCATACCACTCTGAACACGCCCGATCTCGTCCGATCTCGGAAGCTAAGCAGAGTCGGGCCTGGTTAGTACTTGGATGGGAGACCGCCTGGGAATACCAGGTGCCGTAAGCTTTTTCTCTTTTCCCCGTGGCAGAGGGCGTTGGGAAGGAAACGCACATCGTTCAATCGACTTGTTTTAAGCCGGATATTCATTTTTAATAAAAGTTTCATTCAATGAATTGACTGAATGATTAAATCAAATTCATCCCACACTGAAATAAATAGCTTGTTGTATGAAAGAAGCATGACTACAAGTGACTCTTGATATGATTCTGTCTATCTATCTATCTATCTATCTATCTATCTATCTATCTATCTATCTATCTATCTATCTATCTATCTATCTAACCAACCTAACTACCTACTTTGCAACCTTTATATAGGGTTTTTTTGACCAACACAGTTGCTTACGGCCATACCACTCTGAACACGCCCGATCTCGTCCGATCTCGGAAGCTAAGCAGAGTCGGGCCTGGTTAGTACTTGGATGGGAGACCGCCTGGGAATACCAGGTGCCGTAAGCTTTTTCTCTTTTCCCCGTGGCAGAGGGCGTTGGGAAGGAAACGCACATCGTTCAATCGACTTGTTTTAAGCCGGATATTCATTTTTAATAAAAGTTTCATTCAATGAATTGACTGAATGATTAAATCAAATTCATCCCACACTGAAATAAATAGCTTGTTGTATAAAAGAAGCATGACTACAAGTGACTCTTGATATGATTCTGTCTATCTATCTATCTATCTATCTATCTATCTATCTATCTATCTATCTATCTATCTATCTATCTATCTATCTATCTATCTATCTATCTATCTATCTATCTATCTAACCAACCTAACTACCTACTTTGCAACCTTTATATAGGGTTTTTTTGACCAACACAGTTGCTTACGGCCATACCACTCTGAACACGCCCGATCTCGTCCGATCTCGGAAGCTAAGCAGAGTCGGGCCTGGTTAGTACTTGGATGGGAGACCGCCTGGGAATACCAGGTGCCGTAAGCTTTTTCTCTTTTCCCCGTGGCAGAGGGCGTTGGGAAGGAAACGCACATCGTTCAATCGACTTGTTTTAAGCCGGATATTCATTTTTAATAAAAGTTTCATTCAATGAATTGACTGAATGATTAAATCAAATTCATCCCACACTGAAATAAATAGCTTGTTGTATAAAAGAAGCATGACTACAAGTGACTCTTGATATGATTCTGTCTATCTATCTATCTATCTATCTATCTATCTATCTATCTATCTATCTATCTATCTAACCAACCTAACTACCTACTTTGCAACCTTTATATAGGGTTTTTTTGACCAACACAGTTGCTTACGGCCATACCACTCTGAACACGCCCGATCTCGTCCGATCTCGGAAGCTAAGCAGAGTCGGGCCTGGTTAGTACTTGGATGGGAGACCGCCTGGGAATACCAGGTGCCGTAAGCTTTTTCTCTTTTCCCCGTGGCAGAGGGCGTTGGGAAGGAAACGCACATCGTTCAATCGACTTGTTTTAAGCCGGATATTCATTTTTAATAAAAGTTTCATTCAATGAATTGACTGAATGATTAAATCAAATTCATCCCACACTGAAATAAATAGCTTGTTGTATAAAAGAAGCATGACTACAAGTGACTCTTGATATGATTCTGTCTATCTATCTATCTATCTATCTATCTATCTATCTATCTATCTATCTATCTATCTATCTATCTATCTATCTATCTATCTATCTATCTATCTATCTATCTATCTAACCAACCTAACTACCTACTTTGCAACCTTTATATAGGGTTTTTTTGACCAACACAGTTGCTTACGGCCATACCACTCTGAACACGCCCGATCTCGTCCGATCTCGGAAGCTAAGCAGAGTCGGGCCTGGTTAGTACTTGGATGGGAGACCGCCTGGGAATACCAGGTGCCGTAAGCTTTTTCTCTTTTCCCCGTGGCAGAGGGCGTTGGGAAGGAAACGCACATCGTTCAATCGACTTGTTTTAAGCCGGATATTCATTTTTAATAAAAGTTTCATTCAATGAATTGACTGAATGATTAAATCAAATTCATCCCACACTGAAATAAATAGCTTGTTGTATAAAAGAAGCATGACTACAAGTGACTCTTGATATGATTCTGTCTATCTATCTATCTATCTATCTATCTATCTATCTATCTATCTATCTATCTATCTATCTATCTAACCAACCTAACTACCTACTTTGCAACCTTTATATAGGGTTTTTTTGACCAACACAGTTGCTTACGGCCATACCACTCTGAACACGCCCGATCTCGTCCGATCTCGGAAGCTAAGCAGAGTCGGGCCTGGTTAGTACTTGGATGGGAGACCGCCTGGGAATACCAGGTGCCGTAAGCTTTTTCTCTTTTCCCCGTGGCAGAGGGCGTTGGGAAGGAAACGCACATCGTTCAATCGACTTGTTTTAAGCCGGATATTCATTTTTAATAAAAGTTTCATTCAATGAATTGACTGAATGATTAAATCAAATTCATCCCACACTGAAATAAATAGCTTGTTGTATAAAGAAGCATGACTACAAGTGACTCTTGATATGATTCTGTCTATCTATCTATCTATCTATCTATCTATCTATCTATCTATCTATCTATCTATCTATCTATCTATCTATCTATCTATCTATCTATCTATCTATCTATCTAACCAACCTAACTACCTACTTTGCAACCTTTATATAGGGTTTTTTTTGACCAACACAGTTGCTTACGGCCATACCACTCTGAACACGCCCGATCTCGTCCGATCTCGGAAGCTAAGCAGAGTCGGGCCTGGTTAGTACTTGGATGGGAGACCGCCTGGGAATACCAGGTGCCGTAAGCTTTTTCTCTTTTCCCCGTGGCAGAGGGCGTTGGGAAGGAAACGCACATCGTTCAATCGACTTGTTTTAAGCCGGATATTCATTTTTAATAAAAGTTTCATTCAATGAATTGACTGAATGATTAAATCAAATTCATCCCACACTGAAATAAATAGCTTGTTGTATAAAAGAAGCATGACTACAAGTGACTCTTGATATGATTCTGTCTATCTATCTATCTATCTATCTATCTATCTATCTATCTATCTATCTATCTATCTATCTATCTATCTATCTATCTATCTAACCAACCTAACTACCTACTTTGCAACCTTTATATAGGGTTTTTTTTGACCAACACAGTTGCTTACGGCCATACCACTCTGAACACGCCCGATCTCGTCCGATCTCGGAAGCTAAGCAGAGTCGGGCCTGGTTAGTACTTGGATGGGAGACCGCCTGGG
The DNA here is from genome assembly GCA_013358685.1 of Antennarius maculatus. Lineage (NCBI taxonomy): Eukaryota > Metazoa > Chordata > Actinopteri > Lophiiformes > Antennariidae > Antennarius > Antennarius maculatus. Next base: position 10,033 of record JABVMC010000111.1, on the reverse strand, counting down.
AATACCAGGTGCCGTAAGCTTTTTCTCTTTTCCCCGTGGCAGAGGGCGTTGGGAAGGAAACGCACATCGTTCAATCGACTTGTTTTAAGCCGGATATTCATTTTTAATAAAAGTTTCATTCAATGAATTGACTGAATGATTAAATCAAATTCATCCCACACTGAAATAAATAGCTTGTTGTATAAAAGAAGCATGACTACAAGTGACTCTTGATATGATTCTGTCTATCTATCTATCTATCTATCTATCTATCTATCTTCTATCTATCTATCTATCTATCTATCTATCTATCTATCTATCTATCTATCTATCTATCTATCTAACCAACCTAACTACCTACTTTGCAACCTTTATATAGGGTTTTTTTGACCAACACAGTTGCTTACGGCCATACCACTCTGAACACGCCCGATCTCGTCCGATCTCGGAAGCTAAGCAGAGTCGGGCCTGGTTAGTACTTGGATGGGAGACCGCCTGGGAATACCAGGTGCCGTAAGCTTTTTCTCTTTTCCCCGTGGCAGAGGGCGTTGGGAAGGAAACGCACATCGTTCAATCGACTTGTTTTAAGCCGGATATTCATTTTTAATAAAAGTTTCATTCAATGAATTGACTGAATGATTAAATCAAATTCATCCCACACTGAAATAAATAGCTTGTTGTATAAAAGAAGCATGACTACAAGTGACTCTTGATATGATTCTGTCTATCTATCTATCTATCTATCTATCTATCTATCTATCTATCTATCTATCTATCTATCTATCTATCTATCTATCTATCTATCTATCTATCTATCTATCTATCTATCTATCTATCTATCTAACCAACCTAACTACCTACTTTGCAACCTTTATATAGGGTTTTTTTGACCAACACAGTTGCTTACGGCCATACCACTCTGAACACGCCCGATCTCGTCCGATCTCGGAAGCTAAGCAGAGTCGGGCCTGGTTAGTACTTGGATGGGAGACCGCCTGGGAATACCAGGTGCCGTAAGCTTTTTCTCTTTTCCCCGTGGCAGAGGGCGTTGGGAAGGAAACGCACATCGTTCAATCGACTTGTTTTAAGCCGGATATTCATTTTTAATAAAAGTTTCATTCAATGAATTGACTGAATGATTAAATCAAATTCATCCCACACTGAAATAAATAGCTTGTTGTATAAAAGAAGCATGACTACAAGTGACTCTTGATATCATTCTGTCTATCTATCTATCTATCTATCTATCTATCTATCTATCTATCTATCTATCTATCTATCTATCTATCTATCTATCTATCTATCTATCTATCTATCTATCTATCTATCTAACCAACCTAACTACCTACTTTGCAACCTTTATATAGGGTTTTTTTGACCAACACAGTTGCTTACGGCCATACCACTCTGAACACGCCCGATCTCGTCCGATCTCGGAAGCTAAGCAGAGTCGGGCCTGGTTAGTACTTGGATGGGAGACCGCCTGGGAATACCATGTGCCGTAAGCTTTTTCTCTTTTCCCCGTGGCAGAGGGCGTTGGGAAGGAAACGCACATCGTTCAATCGACTTGTTTTAAGCCGGATATTCATTTTTAATAAAAGTTTCATTCAATGATTGACTGAATGATTAAATCAAATTCATCCCACACTGAAATAAATAGCTTGTTGTATAAAAGAAGCATGACTACAAGTGACTCTTGATATGATTCTGTCTATCTATCTATCTATCTATCTATCTATCTATCTATCTATCTATCTATCTATCTATCTATCTATCTATCTATCTATCTATCTATCTATCTATCTATCTATCTAACCAACCTAACTACCTACTTTGCAACCTTTATATAGGGTTTTTTTGACCAACACAGTTGCTTACGGCCATACCACTCTGAACACGCCCGATCTCGTCCGATCTCGGAAGCTAAGCAGAGTCGGGCCTGGTTAGTACTTGGATGGGAGACCGCCTGGGAATACCAGGTGCCGTAAGCTTTTTCTCTTTTCCCCGTGGCAGAGGGCGTTGGGAAGGAAACGCACATCGTTCAATCGACTTGTTTTAAGCCGGATATTCATTTTTAATAAAAGTTTCATTCAATGAATTGACTGAATGATTAAATCAAATTCATCCCACACTGAAATAAATAGCTTGTTGTATAAAAGAAGCATGACTACAAGTGACTCTTGATATGATTCTGTCTATCTATCTATCTATCTATCTATCTATCTATCTATCTATCTATCTATCTATCTATCTATCTATCTATCTATCTATCTATCTATCTATCTATCTATCTATCTAACCAACCTAACTACCTACTTTGCAACCTTTATATAGGGTTTTTTTGACCAACACAGTTGCTTACGGCCATACCACTCTGAACACGCCCGATCTCGTCCGATCTCGGAAGCTAAGCAGAGTCGGGCCTGGTTAGTACTTGGATGGGAGACCGCCTGGGAATACCAGGTGCCGTAAGCTTTTTCTCTTTTCCCCGTGGCAGAGGGCGTTGGGAAGGAAACGCACATCGTTCAATCGACTTGTTTTAAGCCGGATATTCATTTTTAATAAAAGTTTCATTCAATGAATTGACTGAATGATTAAATCAAATTCATCCCACACTGAAATAAATAGCTTGTTGTATAAAAGAAGCATGACTACAAGTGACTCTTGATATGATTCTGTCTATCTATCTATCTATCTATCTATCTATCTATCTATCTATCTATCTATCTATCTATCTATCTATCTATCTATCTATCTATCTAACCAACCTAACTACCTACTTTGCAACCTTTATATAGGGTTTTTTTGACCAACACAGTTGCTTACGGCCATACCACTCTGAACACGCCCGATCTCGTCCGATCTCGGAAGCTAAGCAGAGTCGGGCCTGGTTAGTACTTGGATGGGAGACCGCCTGGGAATACCAGGTGCCGTAAGCTTTTTCTCTTTTCCCCGTGGCAGAGGGCGTTGGGAAGGAAACGCACATCGTTCAATCGACTTGTTTTAAGCCGGATATTCATTTTTAATAAAAGTTTCATTCAATGAATTGACTGAATGATTAAATCAAATTCATCCCACACTGAAATAAATAGCTTGTTGTATAAAAGAAGCATGACTACAAGTGACTCTTGATATGATTCTGTCTATCTATCTATCTATCTGTCTGTCTATCTATCTTCTGTCTGTCTATCTATCTATCTATCTATCTATCTATCTATCTATCTATCTATCTATCTATCTAACCAACCTAACTACCTACTTTGCAACCTTTATATAGGGTTTTTTTTGACCAACACAGTTGCTTACGGCCATACCACTCTGAACACGCCCGATCTCGTCCGATCTCGGAAGCTAAGCAGAGTCGGGCCTGGTTAGTACTTGGATGGGAGACCGCCTGGGAATACCAGGTGCCGTAAGCTTTTTCTCTTTTCCCCGTGGCAGAGGGCGTTGGGAAGGAAACGCACATCGTTCAATCGACTTGTTTTAAGCCGGATATTCATTTTTAATAAAAGTTTCATTCAATGAATTGACTGAATGATTAAATCAAATTCATCCCACACTGAAATAAATAGCTTGTTGTATAAAAGAAGCATGACTACAAGTGACTCTTGATATGATTCTGTCTATCTATCTATCTATCTATCTATCTATCTATCTATCTATCTATCTATCTATCTATCTATCTATCTATCTATCTATCTATCTAACCAACCTAACTACCTACTTTGCAACCTTTATATAGGGTTTTTTTGACCAACACAGTTGCTTACGGCCATACCACTCTGAACACGCCCGATCTCGTCCGATCTCGGAAGCTAAGCAGAGTCGGGCCTGGTTAGTACTTGGATGGGAGACCGCCTGGGAATACCAGGTGCCGTAAGCTTTTTCTCTTTTCCCCGTGGCAGAGGGCGTTGGGAAGGAAACGCACATCGTTCAATCGACTTGTTTTAAGCCGGATATTCATTTTTAATAAAAGTTTCATTCAATGAATTGACTGAATGATTAAATCAAATTCATCCCACACTGAAATAAATAGCTTGTTGTATAAAAGAAGCATGACTACAAGTGACTCTTGATATGATTCTTTCTTTCTTTCTCTCTATCTATCTTTCTATCTATCTATCTATCTATCTATCTATCTATCTATCTATCTATCTATCTATCTATCTATCTATCTATCTAACCAACCTAACTACCTACTTTGCAACCTTTATATAGGGTTTTTTTGACCAACACAGTTGCTTACGGCCATACCACTCTGAACACGCCCGATCTCGTCCGATCTCGGAAGCTAAGCAGAGTCGGGCCTGGTTAGTACTTGGATGGGAGACCGCCTGGGAATACCAGGTGCCGTAAGCTTTTTCTCTTTTCCCCGTGGCAGAGGGCGTTGGGAAGGAAACGCACATCGTTCAATCGACTTGTTTTAAGCCGGATATTCATTTTTAATAAAAGTTTCATTCAATGAATTGACTGAATGATTAAATCAAATTCATCCCACACTGAAATAAATAGCTTGTTGTATGAAAGAAGCATGACTACAAGTGACTCTTGATATGATTCTGTCTATCTATCTATCTATCTATCTATCTATCTATCTATCTATCTATCTATCTATCTATCTATCTATCTATCTATCTATCTATCTATCTATCTATCTATCTATCTAACCAACCTAACTACCTACTTGCAACCTTTATATAGGGTTTTTTTTTGACCAACACAGTTGCTTACGGCCATACCACTCTGAACACGCCCGATCTCGTCCGATCTCGGAAGCTAAGCAGAGTCGGGCCTGGTTAGTACTTGGATGGGAGACCGCCTGGGAATACCAGGTGCCGTAAGCTTTTTCTCTTTTCCCCGTGGCAGAGGGCGTTGGGAAGGAAACGCACATCGTTCAATCGACTTGTTTTAAGCCGGATATTCATTTTTAATAAAAGTTTCATTCAATGAATTGACTGAATGATTAAATCAAATTCATCCCACACTGAAATAAATAGCTTGTTGTATAAAGAAGCATGACTACAAGTGACTCTTGATATGATTTCTGTCTATCTATCTATCTATCTATCTATCTATCTATCTATCTATCTATCTATCTATCTATCTATCTATCTATCTATCTATCTATCTATCTATCTATCTATCTATCTATCTAACCAACCTAACTACCTACTTTGCAACCTTTATATAGGGTTTTTTTGACCAACACAGTTGCTTACGGCCATACCACTCTGAACACGCCCGATCTCGTCCGATCTCGGAAGCTAAGCAGAGTCGGGCCTGGTTAGTACTTGGATGGGAGACCGCCTGGGAATACCAGGTGCCGTAAGCTTTTTCTCTTTTCCCCGTGGCAGAGGGCGTTGGGAAGGAAACGCACATCGTTCAATCGACTTGTTTTAAGCCGGATATTCATTTTTAATAAAAGTTTCATTCAATGAATTGACTGAATGATTAAATCAAATTCATCCCACACTGAAATAAATAGCTTGTTGTATAAAAGAAGCATGACTACAAGTGACTCTTGATATGATTCTGTCTATCTATCTATCTATCTATCGATCTATCTATCTGATCTATCTATCTATCTATCTATCTATCTATCTATCTATCTATCTATCTATCTATCTAACCAACCTAACTACCTACTTTGCAACCTTTATATAGGGTTTTTTTGACCAACACAGTTGCTTACGGCCATACCACTCTGAACACGCCCGATCTCGTCCGATCTCGGAAGCTAAGCAGAGTCGGGCCTGGTTAGTACTTGGATGGGAGACCGCCTGGGAATACCAGGTGCCGTAAGCTTTTTATCTTTTCCCCGTGGCAGAGGGCGTTGGGAAGGAAACGCACATCGTTCAATCGACTTGTTTTAAGCCGGATATTCATTTTTAATAAAAGTTTCATTCAATGAATTGACTGAATGATTAAATCAAATTCATCCCACACTGAAATAAATAGCTTGTTGTATAAAAGAAGCATGACTACAAGTGACTCTTGATATGATTCTGTCTATCTATCTATCTATCTATCTATCTATCTATCTATCTATCTATCTATCTATCTATCTATCTATCTATCTATCTATCTAACCTAACTACCTACTTTGCAACCTTTATATAGGGTTTTTTTTGACCAACACAGTTGCTTACGGCCATACCACTCTGAACACGCCCGATCTCGTCCGATCTCGGAAGCTAAGCAGAGTCGGGCCTGGTTAGTACTTGGATGGGAGACCGCCTGGGAATACCAGGTGCCGTAAGCTTTTTCTCTTTTCCCCGTGGCAGAGGGCGTTGGGAAGGAAACGCACATCGTTCAATCGACTTGTTTTAAGCCGGATATTCATTTTTAATAAAAGTTTCATTCAATGAATTGACTGAATGATTAAATCAAATTCATCCCACACTGAAATAAATAGCTTGTTGTATAAAAGAAGCATGACTACAAGTGACTCTTGATATGATTCTGTCTATCTGATCTATCTATCTAGTCTATCTGATCTATCTATCTATCTGTCTATCTATCTATCTATCTATCTATCTATCTATCTATCTATCTATCTATCTATCTATCTATCTATCTAACCAACCTAACTACCTACTTTGCAACCTTTATATAGGGTTTTTTTGACCAACACAGTTGCTTACGGCCATACCACTCTGAACACGCCCGATCTCGTCCGATCTCGGAAGCTAAGCAGAGTCGGGCCTGGTTAGTACTTGGATGGGAGACCGCCTGGGAATACCAGGTGCCGTAAGCTTTTTCTCTTTTCCCCGTGGCAGAGGGCGTTGGGAAGGAAACGCACATCGTTCAATCGACTTGTTTTAAGCCGGATATTCATTTTTAATAAAAGTTTCATTCAATGAATTGACTGAATGATTAAATCAAATTCATCCCACACTGAAATAAATAGCTTGTTGTATAAAAGAAGCATGACTACAAGTGACTCTTGATATGATTCTGTCTATCTATCTATCTATCTATCTATCTATCTATCTATCTATCTATCTATCTATCTATCTAACCAACCTAACTACCTACTTTGCAACCTTTATATAGGGTTTTTTTGACCAACACAGTTGCTTACGGCCATACCACTCTGAACACGCCCGATCTCGTCCGATCTCGGAAGCTAAGCAGAGTCGGGCCTGGTTAGTACTTGGATGGGAGACCGCCTGGGAATACCAGGTGCCGTAAGCTTTTTCTCTTTTCCCGTGGCAGAGGGCGTTGGGAAGGAAACGCACATCGTTCAATCGACTTGTTTTAAGCCGGATATTCATTTTAATAAAAGTTTCATTCAATGAATTTGACTGAATGATTAAATCAAATTCATCCCACATTGAAATAAATAGCTTGTTGTATAAAAGAAGCATGACTACAAGTGACTCTTGATATGATTCTGTCTGTCTGTCTATCTATCTATCTATCTGTCTAGTCTGTCTGTCGTCTGTCTGTATCGATCTATCTATCTATCTATCTATCTATCTATCTATCTATCTATCTATCTAACCAACCTAACTACCTACTTTGCAACCTTATATAGGGTTTTTTTGACCAACACAGTTGCTTACGGCCATACCACTCTGAACACGCCCGATCTCGTCCGATCTCGGAAGCTAAGCAGAGTCGGGCCTGGTTAGTACTTGGATGGGAGACCGCCTGGGAATACCAGGTGCCGTAAGCTTTTTCTCTTTTCCCCGTGGCAGAGGGCGTTGGGAAGGAAACGCACATCGTTCAATCGACTTGTTTTAAGCCGGATATTCATTTTTAATAAAAGTTTCATTCAATGATTGACTGAATGATTAAATCAAATTCATCCCACACTGAAATAAATAGCTTGTTGTATAAAAGAAGCATGACTACAAGTGACTCTTGATATGATTCTGTCTATCTATATCTACTATCTCTATCTATCTATCTATCTCTATCTATCTATCGATCTATCTATCTATCTATCTATCTAACCAACCTAACTACCTACTTTGCAACCTTTATATAGGGTTTTTTTGACCAACACAGTTGCTTACGGCCAATACCACTCTGAACACGCCCGATCTCGTCCGATCTCGGAAGCTAAGCAGAGTCGGGCCTGGTTAGTACTTGGATGGGGAGACCGCCTGGGAATACCAGGTGCCGTAAGCTTTTTCTCTTTTCCCCGTGGCAGAGGGCGTTGGGAAGGAAACGCACATCGTTCAATCGACTTGTTTTAAGCCGGATATTCATTTTTAATAAAAGTTTCATTCAATGAATTTGACTGATGATTAAATCAAATTCATCCCCACACTGAAATAAATAGCTTGTTGTATAAAAGAAGCATGACTACAAGTGACTCTTGATATGATTCTGTCTATCTATCTATCTATCTATCTATCTATCTATCTATCTATCTATCTATCTATCTATCTATCTATCTATCTATCTATCTATCTATCTATCTATCTATCTAACCAACCTAACTACCTACGTTGCAACCTTTATATAGGGTTTTTTTGACCAACACAGTTGCTTACGGCCATACCACTCTGAACACGCCCGATCTCGTCCGATCTCGGAAGCTAAGCAGAGTCGGGCCTGGTTAGTACTTGGATGGGAGACCGCCTGGGAATACCAGGTGCCGTAAGCTTTTTCTCTTTTCCCCGTGGCAGAGGGCGTTGGGAAGGAAACGCACATCGTTCAATCGACTTGTTTTAAGCCGGATATTCATTTTTAATAAAAGTTTCATTCAATGAATTGACTGAATGATTAAATCAAATTCATCCCACACTGAAATAAATAGCTTGTTGTATAAAAGAAGCATGACTACAAGTGACTCTTGATATGATTCTGTCTATCTATCTATCTATCTATCTATCTATCTATCTATCTATCTATCTATCTATCTATCTATCTATCTATCTATCTAACCAACCTAACTACCTACTTTGCAACCTTTATATAGGGTTTTTTTGACCAACACAGTTGCTTACGGCCATACCACTCTGAACACGCCCGATCTCGTCCGATCTCGGAAGCTAAGCAGAGTCGGGCCTGGTTAGTACTTGGATGGGAGACCGCCTGGGAATACCAGGTGCCGTAAGCTTTTTCTCTTTTCCCCGTGGCAGAGGGCGTTGGGAAGGAAACGCACATCGTTCAATCGACTTGTTTTAAGCCGGATATTCATTTTTAATAAAAGTTTCATTCAATGATTGACTGAATCATTAAATCAAATTCATCCCACATTGAAATAAATAGCTTGTTGTATAAAGAAGCATGACTACAAGTGACTCTTGATATGATTCTGTCTGTCTATCTATCTATCTGTCGTCTATCTATCTATCTATCTATATCTATCTATCTATCTATCTATCTATCTATCTATCTAACCAACCTAACTACCTACTTTGCAACCTTTATATAGGGTTTTTTTGACCAACACAGTTGCTTACGGCCATACCACTCTGAACACGCCCGATCTCGTCCGATCTCGGAAGCTAAGCAGAGTCGGGCCTGGTTAGTACTTGGATGGGAGACCGCCTGGGAATACCAGGTGCCGTAAGCTTTTTCTCTTTTCCCCGTGGCAGAGGGCGTTGGGAAGGAAACGCACATCGTTCAATCGACTTGTTTTAAGCCGGATATTCATTTTTATAAAAGTTTCATTCAATGAATTGACTGAATGATTAAATCAAATTCATCCCACACTGAAATAAATAGCTTGTTGTAAAAGAAGCATGACTACAAGTGACTCTTGATATGATTCTGTCTATCTATCTATCTATCTATCTATCTATCTATCTATCTATCTATCATCTATCTATCTATCTCTATCTATCTATCTATCTATCTAACCAACCTAACTACCTACTTTGCAACCTTTATATAGGGTTTTTTTGACCAACACAGTTGCTTTCGGCCATACCACTCTGAACACGCCCGATCTCGTCCGATCTCGGAAGCTAAGCAGAGTCGGGCCTGGTTAGTACTTGGATGGGAGACCGCCTGGGAATACCAGGTGCCGTAAGCTTTTCTCTTTTCCCCGTGGCAGAGGGCGTTGGGAAGGAAGGAAACGCACATCGTTCAA
>JABVMC010000110.1:40000-50157 GCA_013358685.1 Antennarius maculatus | reverse complement strand
ACACATTAACACACACACACACATTAACACACACACACACACACATTAACACACACACACAAATAAACACACACACATTAACACACACACACACACACATTAACACACACACACACATTAACACACACACACACACACATTAACACACACACACACACATTAACACACACACACACGTCAGACGGCGTCACACGGCCGTTGCTCGGCAGCCCCCCACCCACCCTGGGAGTTGTCATCATCCAGCACCGCCCCCCGGCTCCGCCCCCTCCCTGTGGGGGGCACCAGGATTTCGTCATCGTCGTCGTCGTCTTCGGGGGGGGCGGTTGCCCGCGGCGACCGGGTGTCGCTCTGCCCTTCATCCATCAGACCATCATCATCCTCATCGAACAGCTGGTGGAGGTCGGGGGCGTCGGAGCCCCCCCCTGGGGGGCAGAACCCGTCCAGCAGCCCCAGGCGCCCCTCGGTGTCGGTGTAGGCCAGCCGCCCCCCCCCCGGGTGCCAACAGAGGGCGCACAGAGAGAACCCCCGCTCATGTTTCTGTCTGCAGAAGAGAGGGGGGGTCAGTGGAGGGATGCCCCTCCCCCAGTCCACGCCCCACCCCTGGTCCCACCACATCAGGCCCCGCCCCCGCCCCACCTCTCCACACAGAGCTTGCTGGGGACATCCCATATGGTCAGTGACCCCCCTACACCCCCAGCAGCCAGGAACCGCCCACAGGGGGACCAGGACACCACGTTGATTGGCTGGAGAGGAAACGCATCAGTCAGGGGGGGCGTGGCTTCGACGCACCAATCGGCCGGTCCGGTTGTCTCACCTGAGTCAGCTGATCATCAGACAGTGAGCTCACGTGTTCCCACGACCCCCGCTCGTACAGGTGGACCCCCGCCTGCACGGGGACCGCCAGGAGCTGAGCACACACACACACACACACATACACACACACACACACGTGTCAGCGTGGGGGGGTGTGTTGGAACAGAGGTAGAGTAGCTCCACCCACCTTTCCCGCCCCCGGCTGCCAGGCCAATCGGCACAGAGACGCGGCGTTCGTCACATCGTTGGTTTTGTTCAGCAGAGACCAGCTGATGACCCGCGTCTGAACGACCAATGAGAACACAACGCTGAGTCATCAGTCAGAACACAACGCTGAGTCATCAGTCAGAACACAACGCTGAGTCATCAGTCAGAACACAATGCTGAGTCATCAGTCAGAACACAACGCTGAGTCATCAGTCAGAACACAACGCTGAGTCATCAGTCAGAACACAATGCTGAGTCATCAGTCAGAACACAACGCTGAGTCATCAGTCAGAACACAACGCTGAGTCATTAGTCAGAACACAACGCTGAGTCATCAGTCAGAACACAACGCTTAGTCATCAGTCAGAACACAACGCTGAGTCATCAGTCAGAACACAACGCTGAGTCATCAGTCAGAACACAACGCTGAGTCATCAGTCAGAACACAACGCTGAGTCATCAGTCAGAACAACGCTGAGTCATCAGTCAGAACACAACGCTGAGTCATCAGTCAGAACACAACGCTTAGTCATCAGTCAGAACACAACGCTGAGTCATCAGTCAGAACACAACGCTGTGAGTCATCAGTCAGAACACAACGCTGAGTCATCAGTTAGAACAGAACGCTGAGTCATCAGAGCAGTTAGAACAGAGCGCTGAGTCATCAGAGCAGTTAGAACAGAACGCTGAGTCATCAGAGCAGTTAGAACAGAGCGCTGAGTCATCAGAGCAGTTAGAACAGAACGCTGAGTCATCAGAGCAGTTAGAACAGAGCGCTGAGTCATCAGAGCAGTTAGAACAGAACGCTGAGTCATCAGAGCAGTTAGAACAGGACGCTGAGTCATCAGTCAGAACACAACGCTTAGTCATCAGTCAGAACACAACGCTGAGTCATCAGTCAGAACACAACGCTGAGTCATCAGTCAGAACACAACGCTGAGTCATCAGTCAGAACACAACGCTGAGTCATCAGTCAGAACACAATGCTGAGTCATCAGTCAGAACACAACGCTGAGTCATCAGTCAGAACACAACGCTGAGTCATTAGTCAGAACACAACGCTGAGTCATCAGTCAGAACACAACGCTTAGTCATCAGTCAGAACACAACGCTGAGTCATCAGTCAGAACACAACGCTGAGTCATCAGTCAGAACACAACGCTGAGTCATCAGTCAGAACACAACGCTGAGTCATCAGTCAGAACAACGCTGAGTCATCAGTCAGAACACAACGCTGAGTCATCAGTCAGAACACAACGCTTAGTCATCAGTCAGAACACAACGCTGAGTCATCAGTCAGAACACAACGCTGTGAGTCATCAGTCAGAACACAACGCTGAGTCATCAGTTAGAACAGAACGCTGAGTCATCAGAGCAGTTAGAACAGAGCGCTGAGTCATCAGAGCAGTTAGAACAGAACGCTGAGTCATCAGAGCAGTTAGAACAGAGCGCTGAGTCATCAGAGCAGTTAGAACAGAACGCTGAGTCATCAGAGCAGTTAGAACAGAGCGCTGAGTCATCAGAGCAGTTAGAACAGAACGCTGAGTCATCAGAGCAGTTAGAACAGGACGCTGAGTCATCAGTCAGAACACAACGCTTAGTCATCAGTCAGAACACAACGCTGAGTCATCAGTCAGAACACAACGCTGAGTCATCAGTCAGAACACAACGCTGAGTCATCAGAGCAGTCAGAACACAACGCTGAGTCATCAGTCAGAACACAACGCTGAGTCATCAGTCAGAACACAATACTGAGTCAGCAGTTAGAACAGAACGCTGAGTCATCAGAGCAGTTAGAACAGAACGCTGAGTCATCAGAGCAGTCAGAACAGAACGCTGAGTCATCAGAGCAGTTAGAACAGAACGCTGAGTCATCAGAGCAGTCAGAACACAACGCTGAGTCATCAGTTAGAATAGAACGCTGAGTCATCAGAGCAGTTAGAACAGAGTGCTGAGTCATCAGAGCAGTTAGAACAGAGCGCTGAGTCATCAGAGCAGTTAGAACAGAACGCTGAGTCATCAGAGCAGTTAGAACAGAGCGCTGAGTCATCCGAGCAGTTAGAACAGAACGCTGAGTCATCAGAGCAGTTAGAACAGAACGCTGAGTCATCAGAGCAGTTAGAACAGAGCGCTGAGTCATCAGAGCAGTTAGAACAGAGCGCTGAGTCATCAGAGCAGTTAGAACAGAACGCTGAGTCATCAGAGCAGTTAGAACAGAACGCTGAGTCATCAGAGCAGTTAGAACAGAACGCTGAGTCATCAGAGCAGTTAGAACAGAACGCTGAGTCATCAGAGCAGTTAGAACAGAACGCTGAGTCATCAGAGCAGTTAGAACAGAACGCTGAGTCATTAGAGCTGTGAGAACAGAATTCTGAGTCATCAGAGCAGTTAAGACAGAATGCTGAGTCGTCACCTGCTCCTCAATGTTCCACACCGCCACAGAGCCGTCACAGCTGGCTGACGCCTGGGGGGGAGACCATCTGGTTAGAACGCTAATGACAGGCTGGGACCTCACGGCGAGGACCGACACCCACCAGGAAGTGGTCTCTGGGGTCAAAGGCCACGCTGAGGACGGGCGCCTGGTGGCCGCGGAGCGTCCTCTGCTGGCTGCTGTCCGCCACCTCCACCACCTTCACCAGGAAGTCGCTGCAGGCGTGGAGATCGTCACGTCAGCGCGTCACGTATGCCCCGACAGGCGCCTGACCAGAAAACACCAACACCCCCTAGACGCCAGCACGGCCTTCGTTTCCCACAATGCTCTGCTGTGACGCAGACGGCGAGCTAACGGCGCTAATCAAAACCCGCTGCACGCCGTGTGACGCTCACGCCTCAGCGCACGCATTTGTTCACGCACCACAGCCCCCGCCCCCACAGGAGGCGCCGCAGCGTGAGCACTTTGATGGAGTCGGACTGACGTGTGCTTGCCGCCCCCCCGCTTCCTGTCCAGAGTCACGTCAACGAGGGCCGGAACACCCCCCTAGAGGATGTGTGTGTGTATGTGTGTGTCTGTGTGGACATGGGGGTGTGGGTGAGTTGTTGTGGGGGGGTACCTGGCCCCAGCAGCGACCCTGGAGCCGCTGGGGTTGAAGGTCACGTGGGTGGGGCTGGCGGTGAAGCGGGTCAGGATGCCCTCGGGGTCGCCCTGGGGGTAGGAGTGGACCTGCACCAGGTGGTTGGAGCCAGCCGTCACCAGCTTGTTGCCCTGCGGGAGGAAGCGTTGGGTTGTCACCCCCCCACACCAGAGGCCAGGGCACCGGTGTGGGGGGGCGGCGGGACCCACCTTCAGGGCCACAGAGAACACCTTCTCCCCCACTGTGAAGAACTTTGGATCGTCATCATCCAGACCGTCCCAGATCCGCACGTCCCCATCACTACCACAGGTCACCAGGACCCTGAGACACAGGAGGGGGCACAGGAAACAGGGGGCACAGGAGACAGGGGGCACGTCAGAGACAGTGGTGCAGCGCACTGGGATCAGAGACAGTGGTGCAGCGCACTGGGATCACAGTGGTGCAGCGCACTGGGATCAGAGACAGTGGTGCAGCGCACTGGGATCACAGTGGTGCAGCGCACTGGGATCAGAGACAGTGGTGCAGCGCACTGGGATCAGAGACAGTGGTGCAGCGCACTGGGATCAGAGACAGTGGTGCAGCGCATTGGGATCAGAGACAGTGGTGCAGCGCACAGGGATCAGAGACAGTGGTGCAGCGCACTGGGATCAGAGAGTGGTGCAGCGCACTGGGATCAGAGACAGTGGTGTAGCGCACTGGGATCAGAGACAGTGGTGCAGCGCACTGGGATCAGAGACAGTGGTGCAGCGCACTGGGATCAGACAGTGGTGCAGCCCACTGGGATCAGAGACAGTGGTGCAGCGCACTGGGATCAGAGACAGTGGTGCAGCGCACTGGAATCAGAGACAGTGGTGCAGCGCACTGGGATCAGAGACAGTGGTGCAGCACACTGGAATCAGAGACAGTGGTGCAGCGCACTGGGATCAGAGACAGTGGTGCAGCGCACTGGGATCAGAGACAGTGGTGCAGCGCACTGGGATCAGAGACAGTGGTGCAGCGCACTGGGATCAGAGACAGTGGTGCAGCGCACTGGGATCAGAGACAGTGGTGCAGCGCACTGGGATCAGAGACAGTGGTGCAGTGCACTGGGATCAGAGACAGTGGTGCAGCCCACTGGGATCAGAGACAGTGGTGCAGCGCACTGGGATCAGAGACAGTGGTGCAGCGCACTGGGATCAGAGACAGTGGTGCAGCCCACTGGGATCAGAGACAGTGGTGCAGCGCACTGGGATCAGAGAGTGGTGCAGCGCACTGGGATCAGAGACAGTGGTGCAGCGCACTGGGATCAGAGACAGTGGTGCAGCCCACTGGGATCAGAGACAGTGGTGCAGCGCACTGGGATCAGAGACAGTGGTGCAGCGCACTGGGATCAGAGACAGTGGTGCAGCGCACTGGGATCAGAGACAGTGGTGCTGAAAGCAGACAGGAAGCTGAGCTGGAGGACTGAAGATGCTGGTTTGAGGGTCTTCAGTAACTCTGAACCTCCCTCCGGGGGTCAGACTAGTTCACCAACAGGTGGGGCTCCAGGACAGAGGAGGACCAGAGACATGAGGTCAGCTGGTGTCAGAGGATGAAGGAGACGTGAGGTCACGCTGTGGGGACCCCAACTGTTTATTTACACAGCAGCAGGATTCTGTTCATGTCTGTCCCGTTTCTGTTCTGACCCGGTGTCAAAGGTCATGTCTGAACCGGACCGGACGGGTCGGTGTCCTCACCTCCCGGTGTCGTCGAAGCAGACCTCCGTGTGTCCCTCAGCGTGGCCGTAGCGCATCGGCTTCCTCTCGCACGGCATTCTCACCAGCCTCTGGAACCAGAACCAGCACCGGATCAATCACAGAACCAGAACCTGATCAATCACTGAACCGGAACCACACCGGATCAATCACAGAACCGGAACCAGCACCGGATCAATCACAGAACCGGAACCAGCACCGGATCAATCACAGATCGCGGCCGGAGGGTGTGAGCCCCCACCAGTCCCGTTAGCTAGCCGCCCGGGTGAACTAGCGCTGTTAGCCGTTAGCTAAAACTCTTGAAACCCGTTCAGACTGTTATTGAGCTCCAATCCGGATTAAATGAAGGTTAAACGTTTGATTCGGATTACATGGACCCGGTAACCGACCAGCACCGACACCTACCGAGCCCGATCGTCCCCGGTGACCGTAAACACTGAACAGCCGTTCCTGAATCTCCCGCGCTGCGTGAGAAACCAGGAAACGAAGCGACGCAGCTCCCGCCTGTGCGTCATGACGTCACATCGGAAGGCCCTCCCCCCGCGCTGACTGGCCGCTCGGATCGATCACATCGATTATAAATAATAAAACTGAGAGGAGTGGGGGAAATGTGAAATAAACCAAAAGAAGAGTTAACGGAAACATTCAGACCCGCGGTCATCCCGCGGTCACGTGACGTCAGGAGGAAAACACGTGATTATTGATTTAAATAGAACAGCTGATCTGTTAAACATAAATCAAAACTCATTTTACAAGCATAAAGTTCCTTTTCTGGTTAATGTGTGATCCTGATTATTATTTTATTTTATTTTTTAATTTTTTTATTTTATTTTATTTTATTTGGCTGGAGGTGACGTCAGTTCATTAAAGGCTCTCCAATCACAACTAGAAATCAGATATCCTGTATTGATCTGCACACAGAGGCTTCCCTTCTCACCATGAGGATGAAACTGAAGCGCGTTAATGAAACAGAAAACTGACAGAATCTGTTTGAATGAGTGAATCTGAAAAACAGAAGAAACGAGATGAATCGAGATTTTCTTCCATAATAGTGAACGAATCCACGGTGAAGCAGTGGAGTCACCATCAGTGCCTCTGCTTTCAGGTTGTTCTCTCCTGGGGGGTTGGTGAGTGCAACAGGAAGTAGCTGCTGGCAGCTGGACATCACTGTGTGTGTGTGTGTGTGTGGGGGGGGGGCGTGTTCAACAGGCCTGTTAACAGTGTGTCAGGCGGGAACGTCACGTATGATGAACGTCACACAACAACACGCCTGCTGTGAGGAGACTGAGGTCCTGAAGGATGACATTAATGCTTCAAACACACACACACACACACACACACACACACACACACACACACACACACAATGTTTTTGCTGCTGGATGGGAGAGAGGCTGAATGACACATCAATCAATGAAAAATCTGTATCTGAGCGCCCCCCCTCCCAGTGTGTGTGTGTGTGTGGGGGGGGGGGGGTCTTTTTCATGTCCTTATCTTCATTTTGCTCCAGTGGCATTTAGAGTCTAGAGGTGACCTTTACTGACAGCAGGATGGAGAGTTTTTACACTCCAGCATTTTCCATATCATTAGCCTGTCACACACACACACACACACACACACACACACACACACACACACACACACACACACACACACACACACACACACACACATTATTATTAAGTTCTGTATCCATAAATCTAAATGTAAGAAGAGACCAGAATTCAAACATCTCTGTAATGATACGTTCACACAAATACAATTAATCAATAGTTCATTAAAAGGCTTTAAAAACCTTCCAATAACCATTCATTTAATATTTCTGGATATTATCCCGATAATAATAATCATTGTTCACGAAATAAACATGACATCAGAACGGTGCTACCGCCACCGTGTGGCTGTAGTGAGCACTACAACACACCATCAGGTACACTGGAGGGACGGGGGTGCTCACCGGAAATGAATCAGTTTTAATTCCCAGTCTTCAGGTCCATCAGGTCCATCAGGTCCAACAGGTCTATCAGGTCCATCAGGTCCATCAGGTCAATTAGATCCAGCAGGTCCAACAGGTCCAACAGGTCCAACAGGTCCAACAGGTCCATCAGGTCCATCAGGTCCATCAGGTTCATCAGGTCCATCAGGTCCAACAGGTCCAACAGGTCCAACAGGTCCATTAGATCCAACAGGTCCAACAGGTCCATCAGGTCCATCAGGTTCATCAGGTCCATCAGGTCCATGAGATCCATCAGGTCCATCAGGTCTATCAGGTCCATCAGGTCCATCAGGTCAATTAGATCCATCAGGTCCAACAGGTCCAACAGGTCCAACAGGTCCAACAGGTCCATCAGGTCCATCAGGTCCATCAGGTTCATCAGGTCCATCAGGTCCATCAGGTCCATCAGGTCCAACAGGTCCATTAGATCCAACAGGTCCAACAGGTCCATCAGGTCCATCAGGTTCATCAGGTCCATCAGGTCCATTAGATCCATCAGGTCCATCAGGTCCATCAGGTCCAACAGGTCCATCAGGTCCATCAGGTCCAACAGGTCCAACAGGTCCATCAGGTCCATCAGGTCCATCAGGTCCAACAGGTCCATCAGATCCATCAGGTCCAACAGGTCCATCAGGTCCATCAGGTCCATCAGGTCCAACAGGTCCATCAGGTCCATCAGGTCCATCAGGTCCATCAGGTCCATCAGGTTCAACAGGTCCATCAGGTCCAACAGGTCCATCAGATCCATCAGGTCCAACAGGTCCATCAGGTCCATCAGGTCCATCAGGTCCAACAGGTCCAACAGGTCCATCAGGTCCATCAAGTCCATCAGGTCCATCAGGTCCATCAGGTCCATCAGGTCAATCAGGTCCAACAGGTCCATCAGGTCCATCAGGTCCATCAGGTCCATCAGGTCCATCAGGTCCAACAGGTGTAGTTCTTGAACATCATGTTGCTGCTTCCATCCCGGTCCTGGTCCTGGTCCTGGTCCCGGTGAACCCTCCCCTGGCTCTGATGGGCTCACCGGGTGTCGGTCAGGAGCCCCCCTGCAGACGGTGGGGCGGCGCCACCCCCATCGCTCCTGATGTGGTACTGTCGCAGGTAGTCCCTGAGCGGGGGGGGCAGCGGCAGGCCGGCGACCCCCCCATAGGTGGTGCGGCTGCAGATGACCGTCCTGCACAGGTGCTGCAGCGGGAAGGGGAAGGGCCTAGCCAGGGGGCGGGACAGCAGCGGCTCGAAGAAGCGGCGGGCGCGGGGGTCGCCGTAGTGCTTCAGCAGCCCCGTCACGCTGGCGTCCCGGTAGGTCAGGGGGTCGCGCACGTCGAAGCCGAAGCCCCGCCCGCTCTGCTCGATGCGGGCGTGCAGCGAGCGGCTGAAGCGTCGGAAGCTGACGGAGAACAGGAAGTCGTGCTGGGCGGAGTCTCGCAGCAGGAAGGTGCCCTCTGGTTGGCCCTCCAGGAGACGCTCCGCCTCCAGCCGGTCCAGGACCCCCCAGTAGCAGGGGCTGTTGCTGATCTGGAGGAGATCCGGCACCAGGACGCAGTCGCAGGGGGGGTTGGCGGCCCCCCCATTAGGACAGGAGGGGTCCCAGCACGGAGCCGGGTCAGACCTGGGGGAGAAGGGACAGGTGTCCTCTGTGGCGTGGACCCTCCGTCTGGACAGGAAGAGGGAGGAGCCAGGTGGGCGGGGCTTGGGGTGGGGCTGCAGGGGGAAGCACTGCCCCACGGCATCATGGAACTTCTGCCGCAGAGAGCGGCGGGACGGCGCCTTCCGACAAGGGGGGTCCACATCCGCAGGCGTCAACGCGTCCCCCAGGGCGCCGCAGCTGCACTTCCTGTCTCTGCGGCGCCTCGAACAAGAAGTGGACCTTACACGAGGTTCTTCTGTTGGCTCCGCCCCCGGCCCCCCAGGGCTGGAGGCGTTTCCGTGGCTACAGGAACGCTTCTTCCCCTTCCACACGCAGCCGTCTGCGCTCCAGCTGCGCAGGACGCATCTGGGACGAGCATCCGGACAGCATGGCGTCTGCTCCGACATGACGGCGTCCGGACCTAGGACACATTAGACAGCAGGCAGTCAGGTGACCCCCCAGGTGAGGGCGTTAGCCTACAGGAGCAGGTCTTACCCAACCAGTGGAACCACTGACTAGTCTCACCTGGTGACCAGTCAGGACGGCTTCATGTGTGGATGGCGTACAGCAGACGGCCCACCGCTCCTCTGCAGACGGCCCACCCCTCCTCTGCAGACGGCCCACCGCTCCTCTGCAGACGGCCCACCCCTCCTCTGCAGACGGCCCACCCCTCCTCTGCAGACGGCCCACCGCTCCTCTGCAGACGGCCC
>JABVMC010000110.1:2500-30000 GCA_013358685.1 Antennarius maculatus | reverse complement strand
ACCTGTATTAACCTGTACTAACAAGTACTAACCTGTACTGCCGTGTACTAACCTATACCAACACGTTCTAACCTGTACTAACACATATTAACCTGTATTAACCTGTATTCACCTGCACTAACCTGTACTAACCTGTACTAACAAGTACTAACCTGTACTAACCTGTACTAACCTGTGCTAACAAGTACTAACAAGTACTAACCTGTACTTATCTGCACTAACCTGTACTAACCTGTACTAACTAGTACTAACCTGCATTAACCTGTACTAACCTATACCAACACGCACTAACCTGTACTAACCTGTACTAACCTGTACTAACAAGTACTAACCTGTACTAACAAATACTAACCTGCACTAACCTGTACTAACCTGTACTAACAGGTACTAACAGGTACTAACATGTACTAACCTGTACTAACATGTACTAACCTGTACTAACCTGTACTAACAAGTACTAACCTGTACTTATCTGTACTAACCTGTACTAACCTATACAAACACGAACTAACCTGTACTAACCTGTACTAACCTGTACTAACATGTACTAACCTGTACTAACCTGTACTAACCTGTACTTACATGTACTAACATGTACTAACCTGTACTAACATGTACTTACATGTTCTAACCTGTACTAACATGTACTAACAAGTACTAACATGTACTAACATGTACTAACAAATACTAACCTGTAGTAACCTGTACTAACCTGTACTAACAAATAGTAACCTGTAGTAACCTGTACTAACCTGTACTAACAAATACTAACATGTACTAACCTGTATTAACATGTACTAACAAGTACTAACATGTACTAACATGTACTAACATGTACTGACAAGTGCTAACCTGTACTAACATGTACTAACAAGTACTAACATGTACTAACATGTACTAACAAATACTAACCTGTAGTAACCTGTACTAACCTGTACTAACAAATACTAACCTGTAGTAACCTGTACTAACCTGTACTAACAAATACTAACATGTACTAACCTGTATTAACATGTACTGACAA
The DNA here is from genome assembly GCA_013358685.1 of Antennarius maculatus. Taxonomy (NCBI): domain Eukaryota; kingdom Metazoa; phylum Chordata; class Actinopteri; order Lophiiformes; family Antennariidae; genus Antennarius; species Antennarius maculatus. Next base: position 28,976 of record JABVMC010000110.1, on the reverse strand, counting down.
GTACTAACCTGTACTAACATGTACTAACATGTACTAACATGTACTAACAAATACTAACCTGTAGTAACCTGTACTAACCTGTACTAACAAATACTAACATGTACTAACCTGTACTAACATGTACTAACATGTACTAACACGTACATGTGGGACGGAACCCAGAACCTTCTGGCTGTGAAGCGACAGCGGCCCCCACTGGACCGCCACCCACTGGACCGCCCCCCACTGGACCGTCCCTCACCGGACCGCCCCCCCACCGGACCGCCCCCCCACCGGACCGCCCCCCACCGGACCGTCCCTCACCGGACCGCCCCCCACTGGACCGCCCCCCACCGGACCGTCCCTCACTGGACCGCCCCCCAACGGACCGCCCCCCATCGGACCGCCCCCCACCGGACCGCCCCCCCACCGGACCGACCCCCACCGGACTGCCCCCCACCGGACCGCCCCCCAACGGACCGTCCCTCACCGGACTGCCCCCCAACGGACCGCCCCCCACCGGACCGCCCCCCAACGGACCGCCCCCCACCGGACTGCCCCCCACCGGACCGCCCCCCCAACGGACCGCCCCCCACCGGACCGCCCCCGGCCTGTGAGGGCGACTTGGGAGCTGCTGATGTTAGAGAGGAGAATGCTGCCCCCTGGTGGCAACATGGGGTCAATGCCCAGTCCCCACCCAGATCCAGGATCAGGCCTGCACCAGGACCCGGGTTCAGCTCACCAACACCCCCGTCAGGTCACAGGTTCCATCCCACCAGGTCTCTTCCAGCAGAACACAGGTCCAGGTCCAGGTGTTGTTTGTTCAGGGGTCAGTACACATGGTGTTGTATGTATGGTGTGATACATGTATGTAGCGTGTAAAGACAACATCCATGCTGGGATCAATAAAGTTCACTTTCTTCACTTTCTTTCTTCACCTTATCATCAGGGTCAGATAGGAGACCCCCATGATGTCAGAGGTCACAGGTTCAGATACTAGACCCCCATGAGGTCAGAGGTCACAGGTTCAGATACTAGACCCCCATGATGTCAGAGGTCACAGGTTCAGATACTAGACCCCCATGAGGTCAGAGGTCACAGGTTCAGATAGGAGACCCCCATGATGTCAGAGGTCACAGGTTCAGATACTAGACCCCCATGATGTCAGAGGTCACGGGTTCAGATACTAGACCCCCATGAGGTCAGAGGTCACGGGTTCAGATACTAGACCCCCATGAGGTCAGAGATCACAGGTTCAGATACTAGACCCCCATGAGGTCAGAGGTCACGGGTTCAGATACTAGACCCCCATGAGGTCAGAGGTCACAGGTTCAGATACTAGACCCCCATGAGGTCAGAGGTCACGGGTTCAGATACTAGACCCCCATGAGGTCAGAGTTCACAGGTTCAGATACTAGACCCCTATGAGGTCAGAGGTCACGGGTTCAGATACTGAAACCCCATGAGGTCAGAGGTCACTGGTTCAGATACTGAAACCCCATGAGGTCAGAGGTCACGGGTTCAGATACTAGCCCACCATGAGGTCAGAGGTCACAGGTTCAGATACTAGACCCCCATGAGGTCAGAGGTCACAGGTTCAGATACTAAACCCCCATGAGGTCAGAGGTCACAGGTTCAGATACTGAAACCCCATGAGGTCAGAGGTCACGGGTTCAGATACTGAAACCTCATGAGGTCAGAGGTCCTGGGTTCAGATACTGAAACCCCATGAGGTCAGAGGTCACAGGTTCAGATACTAGAACACCATGAGGTCAGAGGTCACAGGTTCAGATACTAGACCCCCATGAGGTCAGAGGTCACAGGTTCAGATACTGAAACCCCATGAGGTCAGAGGTCACAGGTTCAGATACTGAAACCTCATGAGGTTAGAGGTCGTGGGTTCAGATACTGAAACCCCATGAGGTCAGAGGTCACGGGTTCAGATACTAGACCACCATGAGGTCAGAGGTCACAGGTTCAGATACTAGACCCCCATGAGGTCAGAGGTCACAGGTTCAGATACTAGACCCCCATGAGGTCAGAGGTCACAGGTTCAGATACTGAAACCCCATGAGGTCAGAGGTCACAGGTTCAGATACTGAAACCTCATGAGGTCAGAGGTCGTGGGTTCAGGTCACATGTTGGTCGTGTTCTCCAGAACAACTGAACCCACAGAGGAACCGGTTCTGACGCGTCACTGGGGGGTTTGTCCACAGGGTGGCGCCCTTTGACACGTTTTAGGGGGACTCCAGTCATCACCCTCCATCCATCCCTCCATCCAACCCACCCTCCTGGCCCCCCTTCACACATCCCTCCACCCCCCCCTCGTGGGTCACGTGGGGGGGTGTACAAGAGACAGGGGGCAGGGTACGCCCCTTCCTGCTTCCTGTTTTGGTTTCCATAGTAACGTCTGTGTCATCATGGTTTGTAAGACACCTGAGAGGTGATCGATCAATTTGGTTGATCAGTCATTGTCTCGGGCTGGTTCCAGTCCGTCTGACAGGAACCAGCAGCTGATTGGTCCGTCTGACAGGAACCAACAGCTGATTGGTCCCTCTGACAGGAACCAACAGCTGATTGGTCCGTCTGACAGGAACCAGCAGCTGATTGGTCCGTCTGACAGGAACCAGCAGCTGATTGGTTCATCTGACAGGAACCAGCAGCTGATTGGTCCGTCTGACAGGAACCAGCAGCTGATTGGTCCGTCTGACAGGAACCAGCAGCTGATTGGTCCATCTGACAGGAACCAGCAGCTGATTGGTTCATCTGACAGGAACCAGCAGCTGATTGGTCCCTCTGACAGGAACCAGCAGCTGATTGGTTCTGGTCCCAGCGGTGGAGGTGAGCTGCAGGTGGAGGTTCTGGTCTGTCTGCTGGACTCCAGCAGTTGCTTAGCAACCGGAGGCGGTTCTCCAGCTGGTGAAGGACTCTGCTAACGCTAAAATAACCCAATGCTAACATCACCAGTCAGCTGATCAGTCTGCTGGGGGGTTGAGTCCATCATGACCCCCCTAAAACAGTCAGCCTAGAATCTGCCCTCACACCCCTGGACTGTGGGCGCTGCCAGAATGTGGCGCTACCCCCCCCACCGGGTGGGACCTCTACCCACACCACCATGTGATCACCACACTGAGGAGGAAGTGGAATACAATTGGTCACATGCCCCCCCATCAGAGTGCACTACATAAAGCTGAACATGTACATATATATATGTATATATGTATACAGTATATATGTCTATATATGTATAAATATGTATATATATGTCCATATATACATATATATGTCCATATGTCCATATATACATATATGGTATATACATATATATACATATATACACATATATACACATATGTATATATATGTATATATGGACATATATATACATATTTATACATATATAGACATATATACTGTATACATATATATACATACATATATACATATACATACACATATATATACATATATACACATATATACATAAATATCATATGTATATGTATGTATACATATTATATATATATACGTGTATATACATCGGATGGACCGATGCCCTCAGACATCGCTGCTCCCCCCGCGCTGCAGCCCCACCCCCCTCCCCCGGTAGCAGCCCCTCCTTCCCCCGTTAGCCCCCCCCCTCCAGTAGGTGCAGCCTTCGTGTCAGTGCGCGCGCGCCAGCAGAGCCCCCGCATGTCAGCCTATCAGCGGCGGATCCCGCACATCTGGAGCGGACGGATCGGTTGTCCGGTGCCCCCCCCCCCCCGTCGACGAGCCGTTCCCGCCGCACCCCATCCCGCGTGAACGCGCCCGTCCCTCCTCAGCGCGCGTCCGTTTCTCCTGCCGTCGGAGGCTGAAGATGGAGCCAGAAGAGACCACTGCATGACGGGATTGGTGAGTGTGTGTGTGTGTGTGTGTGTGTGTGTGTGTGTGTGTGTGTGTGTGTGTGTCCACTGCATGACGGGATTGGTGAGTGTGTGTGTGTGTGTGTGTGTGTGTGTGTGTGTGTGTGTCCACTGCATGACGGGATTGGTGAGTGTGTGTGTGTGTGTGTGTGTGTGTGTGTGTGTCCACTGAATGACGGGATTGGTGAGTGTGTGTGTGTGTGTGTGTGTGTGTGTGTGTGTGTGTGTGTGTGTGTGTGTGTGTGTGTGTGTCCACTGCATGACGGGATTGGTGAGTGTGTGTGTGTGTGTGTGTGTGTGTGTGTGTGTGTGTGTGTGTGTGTGTGTGTGTGTGTGTCCACTGCATGACGGGATTGGTGAGTGTGTGTGTGTGTGTGTGTGTGTGTGTGTGTGTGTCCACTGCATGACGGGATTGGTGAGTGTGTGTGTGTGTGTGTGTGTGTGTGTGTGTGTGTGTGTGTGTGTGTTCGCTGGGGGTGCAGATCGGTGATGGTGCAGTGGGGGGGTCCGGGGGACAGGGGGGTCGCCAGGGAGCGGATCCATGTCAGGAACGGAACGCAGCGGATGGGGGGGATTGTTGTGCTTCGTCATCGGTGGGGGGGGTTGTTGGGTCACGTGCGCACAGGTCACACACATGACGGAATCACACAGGGATGTGTTGTCGTGGAGACAGATGGAGGTAGAGTGTGTGTGTGTTGTGTGTGTGTGTTGTGTGTGTGTGTTGTGTGTGTGTGTGTGTGTTATTGTTGGATCATCTCTCATTGACTGATCCATCAACACTTTTTTCCCAGCATGCTCCTGCCGTCAGACGCTCTTTGTTAGGGTGATGGTGCTGGGATTCCAGCCAATCAGCGCCTCTGGTTCATGTGTGACTCATTGTGTTTGTGTCTTCATCGCTGAAGCGTCTGGTGGAGACAGTGGAGCTCCGACCAATCATCTGCTCCGGTCAGAGATCCTCTATCCAGTCCACCAGTGAGCTGGGGGGGGCGTCACTACCCCATTAGGGACTTTAGGGTACACGTAGACCTGCAGGGTCCCCGTAGAGCTGTGGAGTATGTGTAGACCTGTAAGGTACGCGTCAACCTGTAGGGTACGTGTAGACCTGTAAGGTACGCGTCAACCTGTAGGGTACGTGTAGACCTGTAGGGTACGCATGGACCTGTAGAGTACATGTAGACCTGTAGGGTACATGTAGACCTGTAGGGTACGCGTGGACCTGTAGGGTACATGTGGACCTGTAGGGTACATGTGGACCTGTAGGGTACGTGTAGACCTGTAGGGTACGTGTAGACCTGTAGGGTACGTGTGGACCTGTAGGGTACATGTAGACCTGTAGGGTCCATGTGGACCTGTAGGGTACGTGTGGACCTGTAGGGTACGTGTAGACCTGTAGGGTACGTGTGGAACCGTAAGGTACGTGTAGACCTGTAGGGTACGTGTGGACCCGTAGGGTACGTGTGGACCTGTAGGGTACGTGTGGACCCGTAGGGTACTTGTGGACCTGTAGGGTACATGTGAACCTGTAGGGTACGTGTGGACCCGTAGGGTACGTGTAGACCTGTAGGGTACGAGTGGACCTGTAGGGTACTTGTAGACCTGTAGGGTACGTGTAGACCTGTAGGGTACGAGTGGACCTGTAGGGTACGTGTAGACCTGTAGGGTACGAGTGGACCTGTAGGGTACGTGAGGACCTGTAGGGTACGAGTGGACCTGTAGGGTACTTGTAGACCTGTAGGGTACGTGTGGACCTGTAGGGTACTTGTTGACCTGTAGGGTACGTGTAGACCTGTAGGGTACGTGTAGACCTGTAGGGTACGTGTAGACCTGTAGGGTACGTGTGGACCTGTAGGGTACGAGTGGACCTGTAGGGTACTTGTAGACCTGTAGGGTACGTGTTGACCTGTAGGGTACGTGTGGACCTGTAGGGTACGTGTGGACCTGTAGGGTACGTGTGGACCTGTAGGGTACGTGTAGACCTGTAGGGTACGTGTGGACCTGTAGGGTACGAGTGGACCTGTAGGGTACTTGTAGACCTGTAGGGTACGTGTGGACCTGTAGGGTACGTGTGGACCTGTAGGGTACGTGTGGACCTGTAGGGTACGTGTAGACCTGTAGGGTACGTGTAGACCTGTAGGGTACGTGTGGACCTGTAGGGTACGAGTGGACCTGTAGGGTACTTGTAGACCTGTAGGGTACGTGTGGACCTGTAGGGTACGTGTGGACCTGTAGGGTACGTGTAGACCTGTAGGGTACGTGTAGCATGGGAACTCCTCAGGACCTCCAGGCAGAGCCAGGAAGGGCTTTCAGAGGAGGGACGTGTTCCTTCGACCTTGATGTGGGATACGTAGAAAACCTAATTGTAACGTCTATATTTAACCACATTATGGCTGTTTGGGGTCTCAGAACAGGCAAACACAACTCAAGGTTCCAGGTGTTTGTTCCTCGTGTTCGTACTCAGAGTATTCTGTGACAGATTTCACTGAACCCAACAGCGTTCCTCCTGACTACTAATGATCACGTGTGATCACTACTGATCTCCATCCCAGTGTCTGGAGGCCTTAATGCCCTCATGTTTATCCTGGGTTCTACACGGCGCCCATAACACGTCACGTGTGACCAGATCCATTCTGACAATGTCCGTCTGCAGCCGTAGTGCTGAAGTGAACGATCTCCTGTCACCCAGAGATCTCTGGACCTGTTGGTCCAGCGTCTGCTGGCTGGTGAGGCCGATGTGTCACCGGATACTCAAATGTGTGTTTTACAAATGTATTCAGGACGCCACGCTGAAGCCGCTCTGCAGCAGCCCTCATTCAAATTTAATAACCCCTCCATGCAGAAGATACTCCAGTCAGAGGCTGATAGGACGGAGGAAGAAGGCTCGCTCAAGCTCTGACCCCACTGGAGTCTAGCAAAGCCCGGCTTTGACACTGAAGCTGCTGGTTTAGAACCCTTAATGGATGAGTGTGTGTCTGTCCATAAGTCTGAGTCTACAGCCCCAGTGGTTTAGTTAGGGTTAGTTTTAGTCTACAGCCCCAGTGGTTTAGTTGGGGTAAGTGTTAGTCTACAGGTCCAGTGGTTTAGTTAGGGTTAGTTTTAGTCTACAGCCCCAGTGGTTTAGTTGGGGTAAGTGTTAGTCTACAGCTTGCGATTCCAGTGGTGTAGTTAGGGTTAGTTTTAGTCTACAGGCTTCAGTTCCAGTGGTTTAGTTAGGGTTAGGTTTAGTATACAGCTTGCGGTTCCAGTGGTTTAGTTAGGGTTAGATTTAGTCTACATGCTGCGGTTCCAATGGTTTAGTTAGGGTTAGTTTTAGTCTACAGGCTGCGGTTCCAGTGGTTTAGTTAGGGTTAGTTTTAGTCTACAGGCTACGGTTCCAGTGGTTTAGTTTGGGTTAGTTTTAGTCTACAGGCTGCGGTTCCAGTGGTTTAGTTAGGGTTAGATTTAGTCTACAGGCTGTGGTTCCAGTGGTTTAGTTAGGGTTAGTTTTAGTCTACAGGCTACGGTTCCAGTGGTTTAGTTGGGGTTAGTTTTAGTCTACAGGCTGCGGTTCCAGTGGTTTAGTTAGGGTTAGTTTTAGTATACAGGCTGAGGTTCCAGTGGTTTAGTTAGGGTTAGTTTTAGTCTACAGGCTGCGGTTCCAGTGGTTTAGTTGGTGTTAGTTTTAGTCTACAGGCTGCGGTTCCAGTGGTTTAGTTAAGGTTAGTTTTAGTCTAAAGGCTGCGGTTCCAGTGGTTTAGTTAGGGTTAGTTTTAGTCTACAGGCTGCGGTTCCAGTGGTTTAGTTGGTGTTAGTTTTAGTCTACAGGCTGCGGTTCCAGTGGTTTAGTTGGGGTTAGTTTTAGTCTACAGGCTGCGGTTCCAGTGGTTTAGTTAGGGTTAGTTTTAGTCTACCGCCTGCAGTTCCAGTGGTTTATTGAAGGTTTTAGTAGTATTTTAGTGCCTGTAGGTTTAAATACACACTGAATTCATTGCTGAATTGAATTGCTGAATTGCTGTCTCTGATAGGAAGGACGAGGGCAGAGAGCGTTTCATTCTTTTCTTTGTTAATCGTCTCAATGCTTTCAGGAAAATGAGAGAACTGAAAGCAGACGTGTAATAATCATGAAATAATCATGAAATAATTGTGAATTAATCGTGTAACGGCGCTCTGGAGTCGGTGGTGTTGCTGCTGAAACAGACATGATGTAAAACTCTCCTGGTCTCTCACTGTGTTTCATGAGGCGGAGCTGATGTCACTGGAGCATCCAGTCCTCTTCAGCTATGGTCCAACATCTCATCCCTGCTGGCCAATCAGGGTTGAGGGTTTGACTCCAGCTGATGTGACTGGAGACGGTTTGAGTCAGTGGAGGAGTCTCGTCTGTAGCTCTATCACCACCTTGAATTAAATGAGACGGATCGTCATGGTGATCCAGAGCAGCAGGATCATCTCACTGGAGATATCAGGATGTTCAGTGCAATGGGACGGAAATATCCCAGCATGCACTCGGAAATGAGTCTCAATCTAGTGAAGTGACACCGTGCCAAAGAGAAGCAGTCCAGAACAGCAGTCAGCAACCTGTATAAAGTTCCATGGGCCAGTCTAACGTCTGGAAACAGTCTAATGTCTGGCACCAGTCTAACATTTGGAACCGGTCTAACGTCAGGAATTGGTGTAACGTCAGGAACCGGTCTAATGCGAGGAATCAGTCTAACGTCTGGAACCGGTCTAATGACTGGAACTCGATTGGCCAAGACTGCTAAATGCTGCGCTTCATTTCCTCTTTCTACAATGGCCCCCCCCCATGGTAAAAACATTTAAGGTGCAGAGCGATGGCCTTCACACAACACAGTTCCACACGTGTGTTCAGTGATTCACCAAACACTGTGTAGATGGTTTGTTCACCAGGGTCCAGAGGAGACAACACAGGTACACGTATGTACAGGTACATGTATGTACAGGTACATGTATGTACAGGTACATGTATGTACAGGTACACCCTGGTTCACATCATCATGTGGTTCCAGGAGATGCGTCAGCTGTCTGGTTGGTCGGTCTCCCTCTAGATGCGGTACCCTGCGCTGCCATGGCAACACGCGGTGTGAGGAGCCGTGTTCTGCTGTATGTGGCTGATGTTGATGACATCATCAGGGGTCCACAGGCTGCTGGTCATTCCAGTCCAACGCTCCATCACAACTTTGAGCAGCAGAAACACTTGAGTGAACTCCCATGATGCAACAGTTCTGTTTATTCAGCATCCTGAGACGCTGCTGCAGCCTCCAGGTGAATCCATCACCGTCCAGAGAAACGAGAACACTGAGCTGAACGCACTAGTGAATGTAGACGCACTAGTGAATGTAGACGCACGAGTGAATGTAGACGCACTAGTGAATGTAGACGCACTAGTGAATGTAGACGCACTAGTGAATGTAGACGCACTAGTGAATGTAGACGCACTAGTGAATGTAGACGCACAAGTGAATGTAGACGCACAAGTGAATGTAGACGCACTAGTGAATATAGACGCACTAGTGAATGTAGACGCACGAGTGAATGTAGACGCACTAGTGAATGTAGACGCACTAGTGAATGTAGACGCACTAGTGAATGTAGACGCACGAGTGAATGTAGACGCACGAGTGAATGTAGACGCACAAGTGAATGTAGACGCACTAGTGAATGTAGACGCACTAGTGCATGTAGACGCACTAGTGAATGTAGACGCACTAGTGAATGTAGACGCACGAGTGAATGTAGACGCACTAGTGAATGTAGACGCACTAGTGAATGTAGACGAACTAGTGAATGTAGACGCACTAGTGAATGTAGACGCACGAGTGATTGTAGACGCACTAGTGAATGTAGACGCACTAGTGAATGTAGACGCACTAGTGAATGTAGACGCACTAGTGAATGTAGACGCACTAGTGAATGTAGACGCACTAGTGAATGTAGACGCACGAGTGAATGTAGACGTTCACAAGACGGACCACAGAAGGCTGCGCTAACAATAACAATAATATGAATATTAACTTAATATTAATATTAATATGTTAATATTAACAATAACATTAATATTAACTAGCGTGTGCAGGGGGCTAGCGTGTGCTGGCGTGTGCAGAGGGCTAGCGTGTGCTGGCGTGTGCAGAGGGCTAGCGTGTGCAGGGGGCTGGTGTGTGCAGGGGGCTAGCGTGTGCTGGGGGCTAGCGTGTGCTGGCGTGTGCAGAGGGCTAGCGTGTGCTGGCGTGTGCAGAGGGCTAGCGTGTGCTGGGGGCTAGCGTGTGCAGAGGGCTAGCGTGTGCAGAGGGCTAGCGTGTGCAGAGGGCTAGCGTGTGCTGGGGGCGAGCGCGTTCTGGGGGCTAGCGTGTGCTGGGGGCGAGCGTGTTCTGGGGGCTAGTGTGTGCAGGGGGCGAGCATTTTCTGGGGGCTAGTGTGTGCAGGGGGCTAGCGTGTGCAGAGGGCTAGCGTGTGCTGGGGGCGAGCGTGTTCTGGGGGCTAGCGTGTGCTGGGGGCGAGCGTGTTCTGGGGGCTAGCGTGTGCAGAGGGCTAGCGTGTGCAGGGCGTTCTCACGTGTTCGTTAATCATTCATGTGATCATGTGACCTCCTGTAGAGACTGAACCTTATTTGCATATCGCCGTTCCTCCGATGGTCACGTGACGAGCGAGGCAGTGCTAACCTTCTGCTCCCTCTGTGTCCCCCCCAGGTGCGACGCAGCATGGTGTCCGGGGGGGCGGGGGGCCACAGCTACCTGGTGGCGTGCTGGCGGCCCGTCCTCATCCTCATGCTGGGGGCCGTCCTCTCCGGCTCCGCCACCGGCTGCCCCTCCCGCTGCGAGTGCAACGGGCAGGAGCGCTCGGTGGCGTGCCCCCGCCGGCGGCTGGCGGCGCTGCCCGAGGGGATCCCCACTGAGACCCGGGTGCTGGACCTCAGCAGGAACCGGCTGCGGGGGCTGGGGCAGGACGAGTTCCTCAGCTACCCCCACCTGGAGGAGCTGCAGCTGAACGACAACAACCTGAGCGCCATCGAGGGGGGGGCCTTCAGCGGCCTCAGCAGCCTCCGGGTCCTGGGTCTCCGCGGCAACCAGCTGAAGCTGCTCCCCCCGGGGGTGTTCTCGGGGGCCACCAACCTGACCCGTCTGGACGTGAGCGGGAACCGGCTGGTGCTGCTGCTGGACCACGCCTTCCAGGAGCTGCTGCACCTGAGGGCGCTGCAGGTGGGCGACCCCGCCCTGGTGTTCGTCTCCCCCCGCGCCTTCCAGGGCCTGGTCAGCCTGGAGAGCCTGAGCATCGAGGGGGGGCAGCTGACGGCGGTGCCCACCGAGGCGCTCGGCCACCTGCGCAACCTGCTGTCGCTACGGCTACGCCACCTGAACGCCAGCGCCGTCACAGACCACGCCTTCCGGCGGCTGCCCCGCCTCCGGGCGCTGGAGCTGGCCCACATCCCCCCCCTGGACACGCTGACCCCCCGCAGCCTGTGGGGGCTGAACCTCACCTGGCTGGCGGTCACCGACTGTCACCTGACCGCCGTGCCCTACCCCGCCCTCGCCCACCTGACGCACCTGCGCTTCCTCAACCTGTCCTTCAACCCCATTGGCTGGCTGGAGGGGGGCCGGCTCAGCGGCCTGCAGCGGCTGCAGGCGTTCCACCTGGCGGGGGGGCGTCTGGCGGCCATCGAGCCCCAGGCCTTCCGGGGGCTGAGCCAGCTGCGGGTGCTGAACGTGTCGGGGAACCGCCTCCCCACCCTGGAGGAGGCGGCGCTGCACTCGGTGGGGAACCTGGAGACGCTGGCGCTGGGGGGCAACCCGCTGGCCTGCGACTGCCGCCTGCTGTGGGTGTTCCGCCGCCGCTGGAGGCTCAACTTCCACCGCCAGCAGCCCGTCTGCGCCGCCCCCCCCCTCCCTGAAGGGGAAGGCCTTCAAGGACTTCCCGGACATCCTCCCCCCCGACCACTTCGCCTGCCGCCGGGCGAGGATCACCCACCGGGGGGGGCAGGAGAGCCACGTGGACGAGGGCTCCACCGTCCGCTTCTCCTGCCCCAGCGAGGGCGAGCCGGCCCCCGTGGTCACGTGGCTCACCCCCAGGAAGGAGCTGGTCACCACCAGAACGGGGGGGTCCAGGCGGTCGGTGGCCCCCGACGGGACGCTGGAGGTGCGCTACGCCCAGATCCAGGACAACGGCACATACGTGTGCACCGCCAGCAACGCCGCCGGCAACGCCAGCAGCTCCGCCCACCTGTTCGTGCACAGCCACTCCCCCCACTGGCCACACCCCCCCAACAAGACCTTCGCCTTCATTGCCAACCAGCCCAGCGAGGGGGGGGCCAACGTGACGCGCACGGCGGCGGCGTTCCCGCTGGACGTGACCACGCTGGTGGTGGCCACCACCATGGGCTTCATCTCCTTCCTGGGGGTGGGGCTCTTCTGCCTGGCGCTGCTGTTCCTCTGGAGCCGCGGCAACCGCAGCATCAAGCCCCGCCCCCAGGGGGGGGCGCCGCCCACGCAGGAGCCGCAGGAGGACAGTCCCAACGAGGCCCCCGTCCAGTTCAACATGAAGATCATGTGACCACGGGGGGTCGGACCAGACTGAACCTCTGATGGGGGGTCACTGAACCTTTCCTGGGGGGGTCACTGAACCTTTTCTTACTTCAGGGACTCTTTAACGTTTCAGATTCAGATTTGTGTAAATTTATATTAGCGACAGCGCTAACATGCTAACATGCTAACAGGCAGGTGGGTGTGTGTAACAGACTGAGTGAATACAGCACATGATTGGCTGGGCTGCTGGAGGCGTGTCTGCGGGGGGGAGGGGCTTACAGGTAGATTTTTTATCGATGCAGAATCAGCTTCAGATCCCGTTTCAGGCCTGAAGCTGATTGTTTTCTGCTCTGATGGAGGAAAGAAGCTCCAGAAGCGTTTGGTTCACTTTAAACGTCAAAGCTCCGCACTAAAAAGTCACTTTAATTCACCACATCTGGGTGTACGACCCCCCCGTCCATCAGTCCTCTGTGGGGGGGTTTATGAAGCGTTCACACGTCAAGCCGTGGCCTTTATCTTTAATTTCCCCCGGGCGTCCGTCTCTGCCTGGGGGGGGCTGTGTGTTAATGATTCTAATCTGGTCTAATCTGGTTCACACCTGGAGATAAGCCTCTCTGCTCCTTCCTGCCGTCAGAGGACGTTAGTGGTGAAACGTTAGTGGTGAAACGTTAGTGGTGAAACGTTCTCACACGAGCGTCTATTTCATTCTTTTACTGTAAATTATTCTGTGTTTTGGGTTTTGACGTTAAATCGTCAGAGTAGATCAAATATTCAGTGTTTCTGACGTGACCTTGAGCATCCTGAAGGTCGCGGGTTCTCTAGAGAACCAGAGGGACGTTTGTTTCCTGTTTGTCCAGTGAAGGACCATCGTGTCTCATGTCCTCATGTTGTCATTTCCTCATGTTATCATGTCCTCACGTTCTCATGTTGTCATGTCCTCATGTTCATATGTCCTCATGTTCTCATGTCCTCATGTTGTCATTTCCTCAAGTTATCATGTCCCCACGTTCTCATGTTGTCATGTTGTCATGTCCCCATGTTCATATGTCCTCATGTTATCATGTCCTCACGTTCTCATGTTGTCATGTTGTCATGTCCCCATGTTCATATGTCCTCATGTTATCATGTCCTCACGTTCTCATGTTGTCATGTTGTCATGTCCACATGTTCATATGTCCTCATGTTCTCATGTCCTCATGTTGTCATGTCCTCATGTTGTCATGTCCTCATGTTGTCATGTTTTCATGTTCTCATGTCCTCATGTTGTCATGTCCTCATGTTGTCATGTTCTCATGTCCTCATGTTCTCATGTCCTCATGTTGTCATGTCCTCATGTTGTCATGTCCTCATGTTGTCATGTTTTCATGTCCTCATGTTCTCACGTCCTCATGTTCTCACGTCCTCATGTTGTCATGTCCTCATGTTGTCATGTTCTCATGTCCTCATGTTCTCATGTCCTCATGTTGTCATGTCCTCATGTTGTCGTGTCCTCATGTTGTCATGTTTTCATGTCCTCATGTTCTTACGTCCTCATGTTCTCACGTCCTCATGTCCTCATGTTGTCATGTCCTCATGTTGTCATGTTGTCATGTCCTCATGTTGTCATGTTCTCATGTCCTCATGTTGTCATGTCCTCATGTTGTCATGTTCTCATGTTCTCATGTTCTCATGTCCTCATGTTGTCATGTCCTCATGTTGTCATGTCCTCTTGTTGTCATGTTCTCATGTCCTCATGTCCTTGTGTTCTCACGTCCTCATTTTTTCATGTCCTCATGTTCCCAGGTCCTCATGTACTGTCGTGTCTCATGTACTCACGTCCTCATGTTCTCATGTCATGTTCTCATGTCCTCATTTTCTCATGTCCTCATGTTCCTACGTCCACATGTTCCCATGTCCTCATGTTCTCTTGTCATGTTCTCATGTCCTCATTTTCTCATGTCCTCATGTTTCACGTCCTCATGGACCATTGTGTCTCATGTTCCCACGTCCTCACATCCTCATGTTCTCATGGCCTCATGTCCTCATGTTCTCATGGCCTCATGTTCTTGTGTCCTCATGTTCTCATGGCGGCGCTCTGCCTGGAACCTCAGCAGTGACCCCCAGCCATTACACCGGACCGGTTTAACGGCGTTTTAACGGTCGTCCTCTGAGGTGTGGAGGATAAAGAAGTTAAAATAACACGATCAATCAATGTGATCAATACGATCAATACACAATATGACCAGCAGGAAAACCACTGGGTTTCTGTCTCTACTGGTTTCTGTCTCTACTGGTTTCTGTCTCTACTGGTTTCTGTCTCTACTGGTTTCTGCTCTACTGGTTTCTGTCTCTACTGGTTTCTGTCTCTACTGGTTTGTGTCTCTACTGGTTTGTGTCTCTACTGGTTTGTGTCTCTACTGGTTTCTGCTCTACTGGTTTCTGCTCTACTGGTTTCTGTCTCTACTGGTTTCTGTCTCTACTGGTCTCTACTGGTTTCTGTCTCTACTGGTCTCTACTGGTTTCTGTCTCTACTGGTTTCTGTCTCTACTGGTCTCTACTGGTTTCTGTCTCTACTGGTCTCTACTGGTTTCTGTCTCTACTGGTCTCTACTGGTTTCTGTCTCTACTGGTCTCTACTGGTTTCTGTCTCTACTGGTTTCTGTCTCTACTGGTCTCTACTGGTTTCTGTCTCTACTGGTCTCTACTGGTTTCTGTCTCTACTGGTTTCTGTCTCTACTGGTCTCTACTGGTTTCTGTCTCTACTGGTCTCTACTGGTTTCTGTCTCTACTGGTTTCTGTCTCTACTGGTCTCTACTGGTTTCTGTCTCTACTGGTTTCTGTCTCTACTGGTCTCTACTGGGGGCCACTGCTTTACAGAACACGGTCCTTTAGGTCTCCAGGATGTAGACGGAGCCTTGATTGGATCGTTCAAACCGGGTCAGAACCCAACAGGACTGATGTGATGAAGTGCTTTATACATAGAGGTTGATTGATGGATTTGATTGATTGATTGTTTGATTGATTGATTGATTGATTGATTGATGGATTTGATTGATTAGTTGCCTTAAGGAACCCCCCCCAGCTCTCAGCTGACTGGTGAACAGTATCTACACGCAGCGTGATGTTTAACGTGTAATTCATTCCGGGTCTGCTTTAACGTGTTGTTAACGTGTAAAATACGTGTGAAGGGACGGAGAATCTAATAAATAAGGTTTTGTACGTTGTGTCTTTATTTTATGCTAATGAGCTGATGAATCATTCATGTCAGAGCTAATCTCCTGTGCCGCGAGCGGCACTCAGGAAGCTTATTGCCTGATGGGGGGGTGGGGGGGCTCGTCTGAACACCGGCGCCATAAAACCAGAGTGTATCCAGTCTCCACACAGGTTCAATGTATTCATTCATCAATGTTCTCCTTCCTTCACACCTGCTTCAGGTCCCACCTGTCAGCTGATCGCCCCATGCTAACGCTACCACACGTGTTAGCATGGCAGCGTTAGCGTCTGAATCCGTCGGTCAAACTGAACCCGGACCCTTTGAGTGTCAGAGACCCTGACCCTAACCCTAACCCCAGCAGTGAGACCAGTGTGACGCAAAGGGGCGGGGCTTCTGTCAGGCCCCCTGAGATGACGCGTCGCAATAAGAATTATGAGAAACATCCCACAGAACCCCCCCGTGTTAGCATCAATGCTAATAGTCCAAGGGGAGGTGGAGGCGGAGCAGAGCTTATGTAGGCTGC
Source organism: Antennarius maculatus (assembly GCA_013358685.1). Lineage (NCBI taxonomy): Eukaryota > Metazoa > Chordata > Actinopteri > Lophiiformes > Antennariidae > Antennarius > Antennarius maculatus. The sequence goes on along the minus strand of JABVMC010000110.1, from coordinate 12,870 downwards.
AGCCTGATTGGCAGACGAGGCACAGGTGAGTGAGGAGACACAGGTGAAGGGAATGACCCTGAATGGATGCAGGGGAGGTGGAGACTGACACCTCCATGAAGGAAACGTTTCTTCTCTGCTTCAGGCGAGAATTCAAAATAGAAACTATTTCCTGTCAGATTTTCTCTTTGAGGTAGAAAAGTGTTTTATCCCCCCCCCCAACGTCAGGCAGCAGAAATCTGCAGGATAAACTTGATAGAATTAAAGCTGGACTCTGGATTAGGAGAGCCTAAAACCTGAATTACTGAAACCTGAATTACTGAAACCTGAATTACTGTAACCTAAATTACTAAAACCTGAATTACTGAAACCTGAATTACTGAAACTGTAGATCAATCCTGTGAAGAAAATCTGCAGAGGCTCAAAAAGAATCCAAACGAACAAATAACTAGTGCTTTGATCAATGACAGTAGGCCAGAGCACTAGCTTTGATCTTTGACCTATGACAGTAGGTCAGGGTAACGTTTTGAAGTCAGTTTGTGACAGCATTGGTTCTAGTTTCCCAGATGTCCGATGCGTGATCAGTGGAACACGTGAAGACGTCACGTGACAGAACGAAGCGTCATCATGACAGAGACACCCTGAGACGGTCATGTGATTAAAATAGATTTCACTGCTGGGTGTTTTTACCTGCTGCCAGTGGTGAGGATCTGCTCCACACTCTGGTGTGTCCTCTGTAGGTGGCCCCGGTGCATTGTGGGTGAGATGTACCGGGTCATTCTGTCAGGAGACACCCAATGGGGTCGTGTCCTCAGTCCCCCCCTCACGTGAGGATGGCGTGTTCTTAACAGAAACGTTCACCTGGATTCAGGTGATTGGACGCCTCAGGCCTGTGATCCGTCCAATCACGTCCCTCCTGACAAACGTGCACAGTCAGCAGGTTGAGGATCATAGGACAAATACATCAAGACCCTCTGGGTAACGACAGGGGGCTAGCTGCTACGTTAGCATGACGTTAGCTTTAAAGTGTCTGCATGTGGATCCTCACAGCCTGGGCAGCGATCACATGACCGTCACATGACCGTCACATGACCGTCACTGACGTGTAAAGACTCCAGCTGATGAAGAGGAGGCTGAATGCTGCTGTTCACACTCATTAACAGCCGTGAAGAAATGGTGCGGGGGGTGGGGGGGGGGCTGGAATGAATTTGTCCTGTTTGTGAGGAGATGAAAGAGGAAACACTAACCCCCCCCCCCGTTAACGTGAATGCCCCCCAGCACAGAGTCCACTAGAAACAGGAGCATCTTTGTTTTCTCTGCTAACAACCAGCATGAGATGATAATCTGTCAGGGGGGGACAACATGTTCCGCTCCGCTGCACAACATGCAGCTCAGTGCAGGCGGGGGCTCCTTCATTAACGGACACATCATCTTCATCTTCATCTTCATCACCGCCTCTGTTCAAACTAACTTTATTAACAGCGTTTCTGCTCACAAACAGTTCAGCCCCGAGAAAAATGGTGAAAAAAGAGTTTCACAACTTCCTGCAGCGCCGGGGGGGGGGGGGGGTCAGACCCACTTCCTCCTGAGTCCCCCCATCGATCAGCTGGTGATCAGCTGCTGATTGATGACCGATCACCACATGATTAGTTTGTGATGAGCCTCAAACCGATCAGCAAACATCATCAATGCAGGTTGGACTGATGATGTCACTGATGCAGCTCCTCTGATTGGTTGATGATGTCACTGATGCAGCTCCTCTGATTGGTTGATGATGTCACTGATGCAGCTCCTCTGATTGGTTGATGATGTCACTGATGCAGCTCCTCTGATTGGTTGATGATGTCACTGATGCAGCTCCTCTGATTGGTTGATCAGTTCCTCCAGCTGATGGGGGGGGGGTCACCAGTAAGGTTCTGGTTCCTGTCATGTGATCGTTTCCTCTGCTGGGTGTTCAGTGAGCTCAACCCCCCCCTTCTCTCTGTTGCCATGGTTACTCCTCCTTCTATTCCCACAGCCCGTCCCCCCCCCCCCCGCCTCCCCAAGGGGAGACAAGGAATGTGTTTGTTTGTTACGGAGACAAGGGAGACAAGGGGCCCCCAGAAAGGCGGTGCCCTAGTCGCCTTTCTGGGGGCCCCTTGTCTCCCCAAGGGGAAAGAAGGGGCACATAACAGGAGCTGCAGGCGGGGGCACAGATGTGTGTGTGCGTGTGTGTGTGTGTGTGTGTGTGTGTGTTTCCAGTCACACGCAGCGCTGTCAGTTTGACACAACAACTCACTGAAATTCATTTGTTCACGTTTCTACAAACTCTGGATTAAATAAATCAGATTAAATAAATCAGATTAATGAATCAGATTAAATCAGATTAAATCAGATTAAATCAGGTTAAATCAGGTTAAATCAGGTTAAATCAGATTAAATCAGATTAAATCAGGTTAAATCAGATTAAATCAGATTAAATCAGGTTAAATCAGATTAAATCAGGTTAAATCAGATTAAATCAGGTTAAATCAGATTAAATCAGGTTAAATCAGATTAAATCAGGTTAAATCAGATTAAATCACGTTAAATCAGGTTAAATTAGGTTAAATCAGGTTAAATCAGATTAAATCAGGTTAAATCAGGTTAAATCAGGTTAAATTAGGTTAAATCAGGTTAAATCAGATTAAATCAGGTTAAATCAGATTAAATCAGGTTAAATCAGGTTAAATCAGATTAAATCAGGTTAAATCAGATTAAATCAGGTTAAATCAGATTAAATCAGGTTATATCAGGTTAAATCAGGTTAAATCAGATTAAATCAGATTCAATCAGGTTACATCAGATTAAATCAGATTAAATCAGGTTAAATCAGATTAAATCAGGTTACATCAGGTTAAATCAGGTTAAATCAGGTTAAATCAGGATAAATCAGATTAAATCAGGTTAAATCAGATTAAATCAGGTTAAATCAGATTAAATCAGGTTAAATCAGATTAAATCACGTTAAATCAGGTTAAATTAGGTTAAATCAGGTTAAATCAGATTAAATCAGGTTAAATCACGTTAAATCAGGTTAAATTAGGTTAAATCAGGTTAAATCAGATTAAATCAGGTTAAATCAGATTAAATCAGGTTAAATCAGGTTAAATCAGATTAAATCAGGTTAAATCAGATTAAATCAGGTTAAATCAGATTAAATCAGGTTAAATCAGGTTAAATCAGGTTAAATCAGATTAAATCAGATTCAATCAGGTTACATCAGATTAAATCAGATTAAATCAGGTTAAATCAGATTAAATCAGGTTACATCAGGTTAAATCAGGTTAAATCAGGTTAAATAAAGAGTATGTTTATATTTTTCGACTGCAGCTGTTGTGCCTTCTCCTCACATACAGGCGTGTCCAGGGGCGTGTCCGGGGTATATCAAGGGCGTGTCTAGGGGCGTGTCCACGGCATATCCAGGGCGTGTCCAGGGGCGTGTCTGGGGCATATCTACGGCGTGTCCAGGGGCGTGTCCGGGGCATATCAAGGGCGTGTCCAGGGGCGTGTCCAGGGCCGTGTCCAGGGGCGTGTCCAGGGGCATGTCCGGGGCATATCTAGGGCGTGTTTAGGGGCGTGTCCGGGGCATATCTAGGGCGTGTCCAGGGGCATGTCCGGGGCATATCTAGGGCGTGTCCAGGGCCGTGTCCAGGGGCGTGTCCAGGGGCGTGTCCAGGGGCGTGTCCAGGGGCATGTCCGGGGCATATCTAGGGCGTGTCCAGGGCCGTGTCCAGAGGCGTGTCCAGGGGCATGTCCGGGGCATATCTAGGGCGTGTCTAGGGGCGTGTCCGGGGCATATCCAGGGCGTGTCCAGGGGCGTGTCCAGGGGCATGTCCGGGGCATATCTAGGGCGTGTCTAGGGGCGTGTCCGGGGCATGTCTAGGGCGTGTCTAGGGGCGTGTCCGGGGCATATCTAGGGCGTGTCTAGGGGCATGTCCGGGGCATATCTTGGGCGTGTCCAGGGCCGTGTCCAGAGGCGTGTCCAGGGGCATGTCCGGGGCATATCTAAGGCGTGTCCAGGGGCGTGTCCAGGGGCATGTCCGGGGCATATCTAGGGCGTGTCTAGGGGCGTGTCCGGGGCATGTCTAGGGCGTGTCTAGGGGCGTGTCCGGGGCATATCTAGGGCGTGTCTAGGGGCGTGTCCGGGGCATGTCTAGGGCGTGTCCAGGGGCGTGCCCGGGGCATATCTAGGGCGTGTCTAGGGGCGTGTCCGGGGCATATCTAGGGCGTGTCCAGGGGCGTGCCCATGGGGCGTGTCTGGGGGTGGAGCCTCCTGCTCCTCCCGTTCCTTAATATCCCTGAGAGACGGGTGGGGACCACCCTCAGGGCTGCACCGCCAGAGACGTGTCGAGTTACCCATCAGCCACTGGTGCACCTGAACATGTTTTTAAAGTCAAACAGCATCGACCAATCAAATCCTCCTACAATGCAGGACCTACAAAATAAAGGTCCTCTGTGTGAACACGTGACCTCTGGCAGGAGGAACCAATTAGAGCCGAGTTTGATTCCCACCTGGCAACAGGTGCTGTCATCAGGCCACGCCCACTCGGTGCTTCTAGAACAACCGACCGAGAACCGGTCCCGCCAAGGTCACCGGAAGTAACGGAAACCACAGCGGCCGCATTCCAGCAGGGTTCGAACCTCAGCCCCCCCCGAAACTCCTCCCACCCCAGAGGACCCCCCCCCACACACGTTTGTGGACACCTGGAATCACTCAGAACCACGTGAGGAGCGACCCTGTGTTTTTACTGTGTGTGTGTGTGTGTGTGTGTGTGTGTGTGTGTGTGTGTGTGTGTGTGTGGGTGGTGGGGGGGGCTCAGAGCTCCGCCCGGGCTGATAAGGGGCGAGGGGGAGGCGGGGGTGTCCACACACACACACACACACACACACACACAGAAAAGCCAGCTCCCCCCCCTCCACGGACACGCGGCCGCGCGCAGAGAGAGCGCGCTCCAGAGAACTTTTGAACGGTGTCGGTGGAAGTAACGGTCAGAAAGTTCCCCCCCACGGAACCGGATGATGTCGGACCGGCCCGGGCCCGGTGGCCCCCCCAGACCGGAGGACCTGGAGCTCACGGAGACCCCGCCGTGGAAACCGGACGCGTTCGGGGACCGGGACAGGGCGGAGGACGGGAACACCCCCATCGACATGCCCCGGGTCCACATCCACCCCTACCTGTCCCACCCGCGGATGTCGGTGCGCATGTCGGTGTACAGCACCGGAACCCGCCCGGGGCTCACGCGCGCCTACGTCCAGGGGCGCGTGTACAACTTCCTGGAGAGACCGACCGGGTGGAAGTGCTTCGTTTACCACTTCACGGTGTGAGTGTCCGGGGGGGGTCACGGTGTGAGTGTCCGGGGGGTCACGGTGTGAGTGTCCGGGGGGAGGGGGTCACGGTGTGAGTGTCCGGGGGGGGTCACGGTGTGAGTGTCCGGGGGGGGTCACGGTGTGAGTGTCCGGGGGGTCACGGTGTGAGTGTCCGGGGGGGGGTCACAGTGTGAGTGTCCGGGGGGGGTCACGGTGTGAGTGTCCGGGGGGTCACAGTGTGAGTGTCCGGGGGGAAGGGGTCACGGTGTGAGTGTCCGGGGGGGGTCACGGTGTGAGTGTCCGGGGGGGGGTCACGGTGTGAGTGTCCGGGGGGGTCACGGTGTGAGTGTCCGGGGGGGGTCACGGTGTGAGTGTCCGGGGGGGTCACGGTGTGAGTGTCCGGGGGGTCACGGTGTGAGTGTCCGGGGGGGGGTCACGGTGTGAGTGTCCGGGGGGGGGTCACGGTGTGAGTGTCCGGGGGGTCACGGTGTGAGTGTCCGGGGGGGTCACAGTGTGAGTGTCCGGGGGGGTCACGGTGTGAGTGTCCGGGGGGTCACAGTGTGAGTGTCCGGGGGGGGTCACGGTGTGAGTGTCCGGGGGGGTCACGGTGTGAGTGTCCGGGGGGTCACGGTGTGAGTGTCCGGGGGGAGGGGGTCACGGTGTGAGTGTCCGGGGGGGTCACGGTGTGAGTGTCCGGGGGGTCACAGTGTGAGTGTCCGGGGGGAAGGGGTCACGGTGTGAGTGTCGGGGGGGGGGGTCACGGTGTGAGTGTCCGGGGGGTCACGGTGTGAGTGTCCGGGGGGGTCACGGTGTGAGTGTCCGGGGGGTCACAGTGTGAGTGTCCGGGGGGGTCACGGTGTGAGTGTCCGGGGGGGGGGGCATACACACACACACACACACACACACACACACACAGACACACAGAGACACACAGACACACACACACAGACACACACACACACAGACACACACACACACATACACAGACACAAAGAGACACACACACACACACACACACACACACACACAGACACAAAGAGACACACACACACACACACACACACACACACACAGACACACACACAGACACACAGAGACACACAGACACACACAGACACACACACACACACACACACAGACACACACACACACATACACACACACACACACAGACACACACACACACATACACACACACACACAGACACACAGAGACACACACACACACACACACACACACACACACACACACAGAGACACACACACACACACACAGACACACAGAGACACACACACAGACACACAGAGACACACACACACACACACACACACACACACACACACACACACACAGACACACAGAGACACACACACACACACACAGACACACAGAGACACACACACACACACACACACACACACACACAGACACACAGAGACACACACACACACACACACACACACAGACACACACACACACACACACACACACACACACACACACAGACACACAGAGACACACACACACACACACAGACACACACACACACACACACACACACACACAGACACACAGAGACACACACACACACACACACACACACACACACACAGACACACACAGACACACAGACACACACACACACACACACACACACACAGACACACAGAGACACACACACACACACACACACAGACACACACAGACACACAGACACACACACACACACACACACACACACAGACACACAGAGACACACACACACACACACAGACACACACACACACACACACACACACACACACACACACAGACACACACACACACACACACACACACACACACACACACACACACACACACACACACACACAGACACACACACACACACACACACACAGACACACACAGACACACAGACACACACACACACACACACACACACAGACACACAGAGACACACACACACACACACACAGACACACACACACACACACACACACACACACACACACACACACACAGACACACAGAGACACACACACACACACACACACACACACACACACACACACAGACACACAGAGACACACACACACACACACACACACACACACACACACACACACAGACACACACACACACAGACACACAGAGACACACACACACACACACACACACACACACACACACACACACACACACAGAGTAATCACTATCCCGTCCAGACTACACACACATAGATCAGGAGTGTCTGTAGTGTCTGTGTTGTTTCTGCTGTATTGTCTGTCACCCCCCCAGCTCTCGTGTGGACTCTCTTCTTCACCCCCCAGAGAGGAGTTGAGTAGTTTAATGGATGAAGGAGTTCTTCAGTCTGTTGGTCCTGCATGTCGGGGGGGTCAGCCTCTGGTGGTCAGGCTTCTCTGGTTGTTATTAACGGTGTACGAGGGGGGGGCTGACATTGTCCATGAGGAAGAGGAGGTTCTGGTGGTCCATCAGGTCACAACTGTGTTCTCAGTGGAGACTCCAGCGCCACAGAGGAACCCCACTTCCTGTTTGCACTTGTTTGTTTGGTTGACCTACGGACCACAGACCTACTCACTGCAGACCTACTGACCACAGACCTACTCACTGCAGACCTACTGACCACAGACCTACTCACTGCAGACCTACTGACCACAGACCTACTGACCACAGACCTACTGACCACAGACCTACTCACTGCAGACCTACTGACCACAGACCTACTCACTACAGACCTACCGACCACAGACCTACTCACTGCAGACCTACGGACCACAGACCTACTCACTACAGACCTACTGACCACAGACCTACTCACTGCAGACCTACTGACCACAGACCTACTGACCACAGACCTACTGACCACAGACCTACTCACTACAGACCTACTGACAACAGACCTACCGACCACAGACCTACTGACCACAGACCTAGCGACCACAGACCTACCGACCACAGACCTACTCACTACAGACCTACTGACCACAGACCTACTCACTACAGACCTACTGACCACAGACCTACCGACCACAGACCTACCGACCACAGACCTACTCACTGCAGACCTACTGACCACAGACCTACTCACTACAGACCTACTGACAACAGACCTACCGACCACAGACCTACTGACCACAGACCTACCGACCACAGACCTACCGACCACAGACCTACTCACTACAGACCTACTGACCACAGACCTACCGACCACAGACCTACCGACCACAGACCTACTCACCACAGACCTACCGACCACAGACCTACCGACCACAGACCTACTCACCACAGACCTACCGACCACAGACCTACCGACCACAGACCTACTCACCACAGACCTACTCACCACAGACCTACTGACCACAGACCTACCGACCACAGACCTACCGACCACAGACCTACCGACCACAGACCTACCGACCACAGACCTACTCACCACAGACCTACTCACCACAGACCTACTGACCACAGACCTACCGACCACAGACCTACCCACCACAGACCTACCGACCACAGACCTACTCACCACAGACCTACTCACCACAGACCTACCGACCACAGACCTACTCACCACAGACCTACTGACCACAGACCTACTCACCACAGACCTACTCACCACAGACCTACCGACCACTGTGGGGTGTGGTCATGTTATTACCCCTAAGGGATGTGGTCATGTTATTACCCCTGTGGGGTGTGGTCATGTTATTACCCCTTTGGGTTGTGGTCATGTTATTACCCCTGTGGGGTGTGGTCATGTTATTACCCCTGTGGGGTGTGGTCATGTTATTACCCCTGTGGGGTGTGGTCAGGTTATTACCCCTGTGGGATGTGGTCAGGTTATTACCCCTGTGGGGTGTGGTCATGTTATTACCCCTAAGGGATGTGGTCATGTTATTACCCCTGTGGGATGTGGTCATGTTATTACCCCTGTGGGGTGTGGTCATGTTATTACCCCTAAGGGATGTGGTCATGTTATTACCCCTGTGGGGTGTGGTCATGTTATTACCCCTAAGAGATGTGGTCATGTTATTACCCCTGTGGGGTGTGGTCATGTTATTACCCCTGTGGGATGTGGTCAGGTTATTACCCCTGTGGGGTGTGGTCATGTTATTACCCCTAAGGGATGTGGTCATGTTATTACCCCTGTGGGATGTGGTCAGGTTATTACCCCTGTGGGGTGTGGTCATGTTATTACCCCTAAGGGATGTGGTCATGTTATTACCCCTGTGGGGTGTGGTCATGTTATTACCCCTAAGGGATGTGGTCATGTTATTACCCCTGTGGGGTGTGGTCATGTTATTACCCCTGTGGGGTGTGGTCATGTTATTACCCCTGTGGGGTGTGGTCATGTTATTACCCCTAAGGGATGTGGTCATGTTATTACCCCTGTGGGGTGTGGTCAGGTTATTACCCCTGTGGGGTGTGGTCATGTTATTACCCCTGTGGGGTGTGGTCAGGTTATTATTCAGCTGGTTTAACTGATTTAACTGGTTTAACTGGTTCAGCTAGTTTAACTGGTGTAACTGGTTCAGCTGGTTTAACTGGTTTAACTGGTTCAGCTGGTTTAACTGGTTTAACTGGTTTAACTGGTTTAACTGCTTCAGCAATGCTTCAGCTAGTTTTACTGGTTCAGCTGGTTTAACTGGTTTAACTGGTTCAGCTGGTTCAGCTAGTTTAACTGGTTCATCTGGTTTAACTGGTTTAACTGGTTTAACTGCTTCAGCACTGCTTCAGCTGGTTTAACTGGTTTAACTACTTTAACTGGTTCAGCTAGTTTAACTGGTTTACCTGGTTCAGCTGGTTTAACTGGTTTAACTGGTTCAGCTGGTTCAGCTGGTTTAACTGGTTTAACTGGTTCAGCTGGTTCAGCTGGTTCAGCTAGTTTAACTGGTTCAGCTGGTTTAACTGGTTCAGCTGGTTTAACTGGTTTAACTGGTTCAGCTGGTTAAGCTAGTTTAACTGGTTCAGCTGGTTCAGCTGGTTTAACTGGTTCAGCTGGTTTAACTGGTTTAACTGGTTCATCTGGTTCAGCTGGTTT
>JABVMC010000109.1:10000-50390 GCA_013358685.1 Antennarius maculatus | reverse complement strand
GTGTGTTACTGTGTGTGTGTGTGTATGTGTGTGTGTGTGTGTGTGTGTGTGTGTGTGTGTGTGTGTGTGTAGTGTCAGTGGTCTGGTCTCTCCACAGGGATCTGGGGTTTCCTCTGGACCTGGTGGACCTGATGCTGGAGGAGAGGGGGGTCCAGGTGGACCACCAGGAGCTGGAGCGCCTGAAGGCCGAGAACCAGCAGGTGGGGGGGGGTCTGGTCCAGTAGGGGGGGGGTTCTGGTCTGGAGGGGGGTTTCTGACCCAGTAGGGGGGGTCTGACCCAGTAGGGGTCTGGGAGTTCTGATCCGGTGTCCCCCCCCCGTCTCCCCAGCTGATGTCCAACCTGCGCTCGGGGGCCCCCCCTCAGCTGACACTGGATGTCCACACGCTGGCGGCGCTGCAGCAGAGTGTCCCCCACACCGACGACAGCCTGAAGTACCGGTACCGCCTGGACCGGGACCGATACGGTAGGAGCCCCCCCGTGACCCCCCCACCAGTCTGGTTCATCACACGCTGAGACCCGTCTCCCTCGTCCTCCAGTGTTCCCAGCATGCACTGCGACGGTCCTGGCGCTGTACGACGGGGGGGCTCTGGTGCCGGAGGTGGGGGGGGGGCCGGCGCTGCGGCGTCATCCTGGACCGCACCTCCTTCTACTCCCAGCAGGGGGGGCAGGCGTACGACCAGGGCTACTTCACCCGGGACGGCCCGCAGGTCAGCCCCCGCACAGGTGAGGTGCATCATGGGAACGCGTGTCCTGCTCACGGTTGTGTGTGTGTGTGTGTGTGTGTGTGTGTGTGTGTGTGTGTGTGTGTGTGTGTGTGTGGCAGCATGTCCCGTGTCCTGTGGAGGCCGTGGTCACGGTGGGGGGGTACGTGCTCCATCAGGTGAGGGCAGCGGACCGCCTGAGGACCGGCGACCGGGTGGAGCTGCACCTGGACCAGGTAGAGGCCCCGCCCCGTGGGACGCCAGTGAGGGGGCGGAGCCACAGGCGGGGTCTAACGTCTGCCCCCCCCAGGCACACCGGTGGTCCTGTATGGTCAAACACACGGCGACACACCTCCTGAACTTCAGCCTGAGGGAGGTGCTGGGGCCGGGGATGCAGCAGAGGGGGGCGCACGTGTCGGCGGAACGGCTGCGCTTCAACTTCACCACCAAGGTGGGACCGCTACCGCCGCTAGCTAGCCGCTAGTTGGTTAGCTTAGCTGCTAACGCTAGCCTGATCAAACGGCTAATCAATAACTAAACTAGTAGCACGAGTCTCAGGAAGTGACATCACAAACTCACATGGTGTCTGGTCCAATCAGGGCTCACTGAGCATCCCTCAGCTGGAGCAGGTAGAGGGGTGTGTCCGTGACATCATCGCAGCCAATCACGTCGTCCACAGCCAGGAACTTCCTCTGGAGACCGCCAGGGGCATCGGGGGGCTGAGGACGGTGGACGAGGTGACACCTGTCTGTCTGCTCACCTGTCTGTCTGCTCACCTGTCTACTGACCCACCTGTCTGTCAGCCCACCTGTCTGTCAGCCCACCTGTCTGTCAGCCCACCTGTCTGTCTGCTCACCTGTCTGTCAGCCCACCTGTCTGTCTGCTCACCTGTCTGTCTGCTCACCTGTCTGTCAGCCCACCTGTCTGTCTGCTCACCTGTCTGTCTGCTCACCTGTCTGTCTGCTCACCTGTCTGTCTGCTCACCTGTCTTCTGACCCACCTGTCTGTCAGCCCACCTGTCTGTCTGCTCACCTGTCTGTCTGATCACCTGTCTGTCAGCCCACCTGTCTGTCTGCTCACCTGTCTGTCAGCCCACCTGTCTGTCTGCTCACCTGTCTGTCTACTCACCTGTCTGTCTGATCACCTGTCTGTCAGCCCACCTGTCTGTCTGCTCACCTGTCTGTCAGCCCACCTGTCTGTCAGCCCACCTGTCTGTCTGCTCACCTGTCTGTCAGCCCACCTGTCTGTCTGCTCACCTGTCTGTCAGCCCACCTGTCTGTCAGCCCACCTGTCTGTCTGCTCACCTGTCTGTCAGCCCACCTGTCTGTCTGCTCACCTGTCTACTGACCCACCTGTCTCACCCGTCTCAGGTGTACCCTGACCCGGTGAGGGTGGTGTCGGTGGGGGTTCCGGTCTCTGAGCTGCTGGACGGTCAGACGGAGACGAAGACGTCTGTGGAGCTCTGCTGTGGAACGTGAGGACCTGTCTCACCCTCTCACCTGTCTCACCCTCTCACCTGTCCTACCTGTCTCACCGTCTCACCCTCTCACCTGTCTCACCCTCTCACCTGTCTCACCCTCTCACCTGTCTCACCCTCTCACCTGTCCTACCTGTCTCACCGTCTCACCCTCTCACCTGTCTCACCCTCTCACCTGTCCTACCTGTCTCACCCTCTCACCTGTCCTACCTGTCTCACCGTCTCACCCTCTCACCTGTCTCACCCTCTCACCTGTCTCACCCTCTCACCTGTCCTACCTGTCTCACCGTCTCACCCTCTCACCTGTCTCACCCTCTCACCTGTCCTACCTGTCTCACCGTCTCACCCTCTCACCTGTCTCACCCTCTCACCTGTCCTACCTGTCTCACCGTCTCACCCTCTCACCTGTCTCACCCTCTCACCTGTCCTACCTGTCTCACCCTCTCACCTGTCTCACCCTCTCACCTGTCTCACCCTCTCACCCTCTCACCTGTCTCACCCTCTCACCTGTCCTACCTGTCTCACCCTCTCACCTGTCTCACCCTCTCACCTGTCCTACCTGTCTCACCCTCTCACCTGTCTCACCCTCTCACCTGTCCTACCTGTCTCACCGTCTCACCCTCTCACCTGTCTCACCCTCTCACCTGTCTCACCCTCTCACCTGTCTCACCCTCTCACCTGTCCTACCTGTCTCACCGTCTCACCCTCTCACCTGTCTCACCCTCTCACCTGTCCTACCTGTCTCACCCTCTCACCTGTCCTACCTGTCTCACCGTCTCACCCTCTCACCTGTCTCACCCTCTCACCTGTCTCACCCTCTCACCTGTCCTACCTGTCTCACCGTCTCACCCTCTCACCTGTCTCACCCTCTCACCTGTCCTACCTGTCTCACCGTCTCACCCTCTCACCTGTCTCACCCTCTCACCTGTCCTACCTGTCTCACCGTCTCACCCTCTCACCTGTCTCACCCTCTCACCTGTCCTACCTGTCTCACCCTCTCACCTGTCTCACCCTCTCACCTGTCTCACCCTCTCACCCTCTCACCTGTCTCACCCTCTCACCTGTCCTACCTGTCTCACCCTCTCACCTGTCTCACCCTCTCACCTGTCTCACCCTCTCACCTGTCCTACCTGTCTCACCCTCTCACCGTCTCACCCTCTCACCTGTCCTACCTGTCTCACCCTCTCACCTGTCCTACCTGTCTCACCGTCTCACCCTCTCACCTGTCTCACCCTCTCACCTGTCCTACCTGTCTCACCCTCTCACCTGTCCTACCTGTCTCACCTGTCTCACCCTCTCACCTGTCCTACCTGTCTCACCCTCTCACCTGTCTCACCCTCTCACCTGTCCTACCTGTCTCACCTGTCTCACCCTCTCACCTGTCGACAGTCACCTGCTGCGGACCGGGGCGATCCAGGATCTGGTGATCGTGTCAGAGAAACAGATCGTGAAGGGAATCAGTCGCATTGTCGCGGTAACGGGACGCGAAGCCACGAAGGTCAGCCAATCACCGACGTGTTAGCTGTTAGCTTAGCATCAAGACGTCCGCCTAGCTTCAGGGACAGCCCTGATTGGACAGGCCGCCCCACCTGTGATGTCATTGTTGTTTCAGGCTCGGGAGGCGGCTCAGGTGCTGACTCAGCAGGTCGACGCCCTGTCTGCAAGACTCACAAGCTCCGCCCTCGACCTGGACTCCGCCCAGCGTCTCTCCAAGGACGTCGGCATCGTCTCTGATGTACGTATGTTACCCATGATGCACTGCAGTCCCACATGCGTGGCGACTTGTTAACCCTGCGCCGTGCCTGTCAGGCGGTGGACACCACGCCCATCCCCCAGGGGCGGCGCCGGGACCTGCAGCTCCGCCTCCGCGCCCTGCAGAGGTCCAGTAACACGCGAGTGAGGAAGCTGGAGGCCAGAGAGGTGAGACCACGTCAGTTAGCGTGCTAGCGGCTAACCCCGAGTTAGCACGTCAGCGGATTGGCGTAACATTTCCCATCATGCTTTGCTCAGGCGGCCGTCAGGGCTCAGGCGCTGCTGGAGAAGAGCGGCGTGAAGGAGGTGTTGGTGGACGTGGTAGAGGCGGAGTCTCTGTCGGTGAGGTCACGCTGCCCACGGGGCACGCCCCTCTGTGATTACATCACTGTGACGTCACTGTGACATCATCGCCCGTCAGGTCGTGATGAAGACGGTGAACCAGCTGAGCGCCGCCGCCCCTCAAAGCCACGTGATGCTGCTCGCTCTCCAGAGGCATTCTGGGAAAATCCTCTGTGCCTGTCAGGTTCCCAAGGTAACGCCTTTCTCCGCAACATGGTGGGCGGAGTCTGGTGTACTCTACTGATCTGTCTGTGCCCACCCCCCCCAGGATTCGCTGTCCCTCTCTGCGACTGACTGGGCGGCGGCGGTGTGCGCTCACCTGGGCGGGGGCAGCGCCACCGGCTCCGCGCTGGTTGCCAAGGGAAAGGGAAGCAGCGGTGACATCACTGAAGCGCTCAGGTGGGCGGAGGCATTTGCATTCCAGATGACGTCACAAAGGTGACCAACAAACGACTTCCTGTCTGCACAGGACGCGCGGAGGCGTCAGCCAATCAGAAATGCGCTGCTGTCCTGTTAGCATGCTAATGGTTAGCTTTATTTATACTCTGTTTCTGAAAGAACTCAAAATAAGCCCCGCCCACAACTCCACTAGGGAGCCTGTGATTGGACGACTGTCAGACCAATAAACCACAGATACCAGTCCTCGTCTTTTATTATGACGTGAGAATAAAGAACAACATGGGGGGGGTCTGGTCCCTCACATCCTGATGGGGGGGGTCTGGTCCCTCACATCCTGATGGGGGGGGTCTGGTCCCTCACATCCTGATGGGGGGGGGTCTGGTCCCTCACATCATGGTCACGTTGAGCCACTGCAGGAGGACAGAGGTCACGTTAGAGGTGGGTGTGATGTCACCATGGAAACCAGAGGACCCCGTCTCCATGGTGACATCCCATCACGCAAACTGAAGCTTCTCACGTCGAAGAAGCCGAGCCGAATCGTTCCTGAGCCGTCTTCCTCCAGGGAGGAGAAGGAATCTGAGGGGACAGATGACATCATCATCATCACCATCATCACCGTCATCGTCGTTGCCATGGCGACTCACTGAACATGGCCTCCAGGCGGACCAGACAACTAACAAAGTTGTCAAAGTCGATGGTGAGGTCCTGAGCGCTGTAGCGCGCCACCAGCACCTGGTGGAGGGCGTTGTTCAGGCTGAACCCTGCAGCAGAGGTCAGAGGTCAGAGGTCACCTCCTGAAGGTACAGCAGCAGAGTACTGGAATACTCCATTACCAGAGGAGGTAGGAGTACTGTACTGTAGATTCCTAGCATGTTTCTAAGAAAGTTGTGATGTAGTCAGTGGCTGTATGAAGCTAATGCTAAGCTAATGCTAGCAAGACAGTGCGATGCTAAGCTAATGCTAGCAGCTCACCAGCCTCCTCCACCGCCGCCCTCATCTCCGTGGAGCTCATCGTCCCCGTCCGGTCCACGTCTTTGGCTCGGTACACTTTCTGTTCCACGGAGAGCACAGGTCACATGACTGGCGACCACGCCCCCGGACGCGACGCTCTACTCACCGCTGATCACATGACCTCACTGGAGGACCAGGATGTGGGGGCGGTCACTCACCAGGTACTGGTCGATCTTGGTCCACAGCACCTTGAACTCCGTCAGGCCCAGCTTCCCACTGCCGTTCCTCTGCAGCGCCATTCAGGAGCTGTACGCACTGTGGCCCCGCCCCCACACTACAGGCCCCGCCCACCAAGCTGTGACCACACACAACCCTTTACAACGCTCCGGTGTGGTCACGAGTCGCTGGGCTGCCCGTCTGATGCCCCTCAGCCCCGCCCCCTCAGCCACACCCACTAACGGGTGTGGCTGAGGGGGCGGGGCCACGCCCACAGAAGGAGGATACGTCCACCAGGTTGACCATGTTACGGCAGGTCTCCAGGGTGAAGCCGTCAGTGGAGATGTCAGTTCCTGTGGGCGGGGCAGACACAGGATGACGTGGGCGGGGCAGACACAGGATGACGTCAGTGGGCGGGGCAGACACAGGATGACGTCAGTGGGCGGGGCAGACACAGGATGACGTCAGCGGTCAGTGGGCGGGCCAGACACAGGATGACGTCAGCGGTCAGTGGGCGGGGCAGACACAGGATGACGTCAGTGGGCGGGGCAGACACAGGATGACGTCAGCGGTCAGTGGGCGGGGCAGACACAGGATGACGTCAGCGGTCATGTGACTCACGTTTGGGCACCACCCGGTTCAGGATGACCTTCAGCTCGAAGGCGGAGATCTCGCCGTCCTGCGGCCCCAAACACTTCCTGTCAGCCCAGCCTCATCACCCATGATGCAGTGTGGGTCATGTGACCTCACCTCTCCCGCCAGCTGGTCAAACAGGCTCCTGAAGCGCTCGCTCACGTCGTCCTCGTCCACCTCCATCTGGAAGGTCACGTGATCGGCACACGGTTACCATCGGCGACCGATCCGTACCGGGTCGATCAGCTGATCGATCGTGTGACGGGGGCGTGGCCTCACCTGCTCCACCCGGCACTCGATGGGGTCGTCCAGCTCCCTGCGGGGACAGAGAGGCCGTCAGGATGCGCCTCACGCCACTTCCTGTCTAAACCCCGCCCGCCGGGGGGCGGACTCACTGGAAGTCGGCCTGCTTCTCGGTGAACACCCGCACGCAGAAGTCGCCCGTCTTGTTGGGCTCGAAGGTGGAGGGCACGACCAGGTACTCGCCCGGCGGCAGCGAGAAGCGGCTGCACACCTCCCTCAGGTTGATGAAGGTCTCAGAGCGGGCGGCCGACGCGTTCCTCAGGAAGAACGCCCGGCCCAGGTGCACGCCCCGCTGGCCCCACAGCTGACCCGGGTCACGCACAGGGGTCGAGGGTCAGGGTCAGAGGTCACCACACACAGGGGTAGAGGGTCAGAGGTCACAACAAACAGGATTAGAGGGTCAGAGGGTCACAGGGTCAGAGGTCACAACACACAGCATTGAGCCAGTGGGGGGGGTCACAGGGTCAGAGGTCATAAGGTCTTCATACCTCTTCAGGAACCTGAAGCAGAGACAGGATCAGACAGTCAGACCTGGAGTGGGCGTGTCAGTGGGCGTGTCAGTGTCAGAGGGCGTGGCCCCCCCTCACCTCGTAGATGGCGTAGCCCACCGTCTGCATGTCCTCGCCCATCTTCCTCATGCGGCGCCGGTTCTTCTGGATCAGCCCCACCACCAGGCTGCAGCCGCCCCGCCCATCATCGGGGTCGTCGTCCTCCTCGTCCAATCGGATCACGAACTGGGGGTTGGTCCAGAACGAGTCTGCGCGACGGACACGGGCGTGAGGGGCGGGCGCGAGGGGCGGGGCGTCCCGACCCGCGCCGCGTCTGACGGGACGTCTCACCGGGGTAGTTCCTGCAGCCGCCGGCCGTGGAGCCCCGCCTCCAGCTGCCGTCGAACTTGGACAACGCCCACTTGGAGGCGGAGTCGTCGCTCAGGGCGTCGGGCGTCAGGTTGCAGATCTCCAGGCGCGAGTAGTGGCGCAGGAAGTCGGAGAACGACATCCTGGGGGCGGAGCAGAGGGTTAGCCGCGTCCCATTGGACCGCGTGGGGGCGGGGTGAAGGGAGGGGGCGGGGCCTACCAGAACTCGCCATCCTCTGAGCGGTGACTCAGACACTCCCTGTCGTCGTCGCTGAGGTAACGCCATTGGCTGGAGCTGGGGGGCGGGGGCACACGTGTCACTTCACACACTAACACCTCCACCCGCTCAACAACAAGCCCCGCCCCCAGGGGCACCTACTCGTCGCTCCAGGCGCCCGTCCACTCCACTTGCCCCCAGGGGTTCCTGATCCGGATCAGCTGCTCCCTGTCGCCATGGTAATCCACCTGCAAGGAGAGGCCCCGCCGCTCTTCAGGTGCTGCTAGTGCTCATGGGAAATGGCTTGAAGGGGGCGTGTCCTCACCTCGGCCGTGCCTGTCACGGAGTAGGCGTGGCCCTTCACCAGCTTCTGATAGGTCACCGCCTCGGTGTCGGCGGCGCTGGTGATCTGAAACACAGGTGCAGTGAGGAGGCGGGCCCTCGTGGCCCCGCCCCCCCAGTGTGCCCCGCCCAGCTCACGTCGATGGAGCAGCCCATCAGCGAGCCGCGGCGCTGGGCCTTCTGGATGATGTGGAACAGGTTAGGGGGGGGCCTGTCCAGGACGTGCACCTCGGCGATGCCCCCGGTGAAGTCCTCGAAGCCCTCGGTGGTGGACCCCCCCGACAGCGCCTCGTAGCAGCCGTTCAGCCTGGAACCAGCAGGGGGCGGGGCTGAGTGCAGGAGGGCGGGGCCTAGCCTCCCCCCACTGCGTTAACACGTCAGGAATGTGGGGAACCAGTCTGTCACCTCGGGTCATGTGATCAACACTGACAGCTAACCGTCAGACCACGCCCCCTGAACAGGTGACTGGTGAGAGCCAATCGGCTCCAGGCTGCCATCTCATTGGTCGGTGAGTCATGTGACTACATGAACAAACACCATCATCGTCATGCCGACCGGACGTTGGTGGCTCGGGGTTGAAGGGCGGGGTCTGACTAGACAAATGAAGAAACAAATTATGGGATGCACACCTGTCGGGGGCGACACGGTGGCGCAGTGGGTAGCGCTGTCGCCTCACCACACGGGTTCGAGTCCCGCTCTGTGTGGAGTTCACATGTTCTCCCCGTGTCTGGGGGGTTCTCTCTGGGTTCTCCCCCCCCAAAGCATGCGCTTCAGGTTGATTGGCCGGTCCCACATTGACCGTAGGAGTGTGTGTGTGTGCGTGGTTGTCTGTCTCTGTGTGTGGCTCCGCGGTACACTGGCGTCGTGCCCGGAGTGTCCCCCGCCTCACGCCCTGTGGCGCTGGGATAGGCTCCAGCTCCCCGTGACCCGCTACGGCGGTAATCTGAAGATGACTGACACCCGTCAGGCCGACAGAGCAGGCTGCACCTGTCTGAGGAGACTGTGGTGATCATGTGACCCACCTGGCCTGCATAAGGCCGACCCCCTGACTGGGACTCGGCTCTGACAGACAGGAAGTAGTTTTGTTCCTGGTTCTGGTTCCTGTCTCTCAGCTCCAGAACATGGACCTACTTGGCGTAGGGTTTAGGGTGCTGGGGTCAGGGTGCTGGGGTCAGGGTACTGGGGTCAGGGTACTGGGGTCAGGGTACTGGGGTCAGGGTACTGGGGTCAGGGTACTGGGGTCAGGGTACTGGGGTCAGGGTGCTGGGGTCAGGGTGCTGGGGTAGGGTTCCTCCTCGGGGGAACCCGACCTAGACCTATTGCGTAGGGTTAGGGGTCAGGGGTTAGGGTTAGGACCTACTTGGTGTAGGGTCAGGGGTTTGGGGTCAGGGGTTAGGGTTCAGAACCTACTTGGCGTAGGGTCAGGGGTTTGGGGTCAGGGGTTAGGGTTCAGGACCTACTTGGCGTAGGGTCAGGGGTTAGGGTTTAGGACCTACTTGGCGTAGGGTCAGGGGTTTGGGGTCAGGGGTTAGGGTTCAGGACCTACTTGGCGTAGGGTCAGGGGTTAGGGTTTAGGACCTACTTGGCGTAGGGTCAGGGGTTTGGGGTCAGGGGTTAGGGTTCAGAACCTACTTGGCGTAGGGTCAGGGGTTAGGGTTTAGGACCTACTTGGCGTAGGGTCAGGGGTTTGGGGTCAGGGGTTAGGGTTCAGGACCTACTTGGCGTAGGGTCAGGGGTTTGGGGTCAGGGGTTAGGGTTTAGGACCTACTTGGCGTAGGGTCAGGGGTTTGGGGTCAGGGGTTAGGGTTTAGGACCTACTTGGCGTAGGGTCAGGGGTTTGGGGTCAGGGGTTAGGGTTCAGGACCTACTTGGCGTAGGGTCAGGGGTTTGGGGTCAGGGATTAGGGTTTAGGACCTACTTGGCGTAGGGTCAGGGGTTTGGGGTCAGGGGTTAGGGTTCAGGACCTACTTGGCGTAGGGTCAGGGGTTTGGGGTCAGGGGTTAGGGTTTAGGACCTACTTGGCGTAGGGTCAGGGGTTTGGGGTCAGGGGTTAGGGTTCAGAACCTACTTGGCGTAGGGTCAGGGGTTTGGGGTCAGGGGTTAGGGTTCAGAACCTACTTGGCGTAGGGTCAGGGGTTTGGGGTCAGGGGTTAGGGTTTAGGACCTACTTGGCGTAGGGTCAGGGGTTTGGGGTCAGGGGTTAGGGTTTAGGACCTACTTGGCGTAGGGTCAGGGGTTTGGGGTCAGGGGTTAGGGTTTAGGACCTACTTGGCGTAGGGTCAGGGGTTTGGGGTCAGGGGTTAGGGTTCAGAACCTACTTGGCGTAGGCCTTCTCCAGCAGGGCGCTCCAGAACTCCCGCCCCTCCGCCGAGTGGACGAATAGCAGCTCGTCGTCTTTGACCGGCAGGCGGTCGTCCACCACCACGTCCACCCACTCACCGAACTGCCAGAACTACAGGTGAGACACATGTCACTGCCTGAGGCTCCGCCCACTCAGCGAGCAGCTCCGCCCCACACGGGACCGGGTCGGGTACCTCGAAGTGGAAGATCCCAGCGTACTCCCCGTCCTGGAAGCTCTGCCCCGGGGGAACCACACGAGCCAGAACCTCCTCGTTCAGCGTCAGCGAGGCGATAGCCGCTAGCAGCCAGCAGTCACCTGACACACAGGGAGAGGCGGAGCTTCACAGGTGTCCAACCCAGAAGCCCACACCTAGTCTGACTTAGTCCATGCTAAGCTAACCTAGCCGTTTCACTCCATCTTCAGTCATTTTACTATGTAAGCAAGAGGAAAGGGCTAGGTTAGCTTAGCATGAAGACAGGAAGTGAGGGAGACTTCAGAGCGGCATGACATCATGACTTAAAGGTACAGCATGGTCACATGGCGCTGCTAAGGGCCTCGTGATTCGCTGACAGCATCAGTAACGTGAACCCAGACGGTGACATCATCAGGTGTTCGAAGCGTCTCCATGACGACTCGGTTCCGACTGATTGATCCCTGAAACGGATCCCCTGGCGTCTGAGTCCCGCCCTGCTGCCGGCGCAGGTGACACCTGTGCGCCGCCGTCAGGTGACACCTGTGCGCCGCCGTCAGGTGACACCTGTGCGCCGCCGTCAGGTGACACCTGTGCGCCGCCGTCAGGTGACACCTGTGCGCCGCCGTCAGGTGACACCTGTCTTTGAGGACTCGGTGCGAGTCAGAACAAGATGAGGTTGTTTTTGCTGCGGTTCCGGCGGCCCCGCCCCCACCTGCACCTGAACACACCTGAGGTCTGCAGTTACTGGAACCAGTTCTTCCAGTCAGACCGGCTGTGCTACAAGCTAACGATGCTCCTGACAGTTCAGCTAGCAGCAACGTTCATGTAGCCCTTTAGCACTAACACCTGTTGTCGGTCAGCTGATCAGTTAGCCTCTACACACCTAGCAGCAGAACAGACGACATGCAGGGGAAACAGCTAGCCTAGCTTAGCACAGGGACAGATGTGAAGCTAACAGGTTAGCGTCTCACCCAGAGCCCCCTGACAGATATCAGTCCTCGTTGCTCCACTGATGATGAACTCAGGGTCAGAGGTCAGCTCCTGCACAGGAAGTAGAATTATTGGCTTCAGCTAATGTAGCTAACCATCTGATGCAGTGCAGTGTAAACAAAGGAGTCCAATGAGAAGCTATTTATTATAGCTAACACACTGATGCTAACATTAGCTTCAGTTACTATAGCTAACAGACTGATAGCTAACATAAGCTTCAGTTATTATAGCTAACACAGTGATGCTAACAATAGCTTCAGTTACTATAATTAACACACTGATGCTAACATTAGCTTCAGTTACTATAGCTAACAGACTGATAGCTAACATAAGCTTCAGTTATTATAGCTAACACAGTGATGCTAACAATAGCTTCAGTTACTATAATTAACACACTGATGCTAACATTAGCTTCAGTTACTATAAGTAGCACTGATAGCTGCCAGCTCCTTCTAGAGGAAGTGACGTCACACGTGTTTCATCCACCTCCTCCCAATCACATATCAAATAGAATCAATCGGTTTTTAAACAAAAAACACTTCCGGTCCGTCTGGACTTGGAACCGGGCCGCAGACGGAACCGACAGCAGCCAATCACAGCTCGTTGAGCCGCCAGTGACGTCACCAGGTGGTGGGCTCCGTTACCGTCGGTCTCTTCCAGGTCACCCCGCGGACCTTGTAGGAGTTCCGGCCCAGGTCCTTGAAGCCCAGGGCGGACGGCCCGGCCGGGAACAGCGGGTCCTGGAACAGCCGGCCGGACTCGAGGCTCTGCTGCCGCAGACTGTCGTAGTCCTGGTCCTGGTACCTGATGGCCCGGCTGTTGGTGCCGATGCCCTGGTTCTGGTCCCGGAGGTGCTGCAGGCGCTGCGCGATGCCCGACATGGTGACGGTCCTGGAGAGTCTGGAAAGTCCTGGAGAGTCTGGAGGGTGTGGCGCGTTCGGCTTCAGGTGAGCGATGCCAAGGGGGCGTGTCATCAGCGTCATTCTCCCGGCACCCGGGAGGGAACATCCGGGTGTCCCCTTCAAAATAAAACTTGCCAGCGTGGAGTGAGAGTTTAATAAAACCGGAAATGTCCTGTGATTGGCCGCTCCTGATTGGAGTTCCTGTCCTCCAATCAGGAGTCACGGAAACTATCTGTCACACACACACACACACACACACACACACACACACACACACACACACACACACACACACGGACAGCGGAGCTTTTATTGTGGAGAAGACTAACGTCCGCTACTTCGTGAAAACTCTGTTGATTGGCTGAGCGGCCTCAACAAAACAAACAAACAGGAAGGATAAACGAGTTGCTGTACAGACTGGATCGATCATAATGACGTCACTAATTTAAGAGGATGAGGAGGAGCTGCTGTCGTCCCGAGTCCAGACCGGGAGCCCTGCTGCCCCCTGCAGGCAGGAAGCGGAACTACACTGCTTTTACTTTGAAAAGAAGCAATCATCATTTACTGTATACTGGTCTCTACTGGTTTCTACTGGTCTCTACTGGTTTCTACTGGTCTCTACTGGTTTCTCTGGTCTCTACTGGTTTCTACTGGTCTCTACTGGTTTCTCTGGTCTCTACTGGTTTCTACTGGTCTCTACTGGTTTCTCTGGTCTCTACTGGTTTCTACTGGTCTCTACTGTTTTCTCTGGTCTCTACTGGTTCCTACTGGTCTCTATTGGTTCTCTGGTCTCTACTGGTTTCTCTAGTCTCTAATGGTTTCTCTGGTCTCTACTGGTTTCTACTGGTCTCTACAGGTTTCCCTGGTCTCTACTCGTTTTTACTGGTCTCTACTGGTTTCCCTGGTCTCTACTAGTTTCTTTGGTCTCTACTAGTTTCTCTGGTCTCTACTGGTTTCTATGGGTCTCTACTGATTTCTCTAGTCTCTATTGGTCTCTACTGGTCTCTACTGATTTCTCTAGTCTCTACTGGTTTCTGCTGGTCTCTACTGGTTTCTCTGGTCTCCATTGGTCTCTTCTGGTCTCTACTGATTTCTCTAGTCTCTACTGGTTTCTGCTGGTCTCTACTGGTTTCTCTGGTCTCTATTGGTCTCTACTGATTTCTCTAGTCTCTACTGGTTTCTCTGGTCTCTACTGGTTTCTCTGGTCTCTACTGATTTCTCTGGTCTCTATTGGTCTCTACTGATTTCTCTAGTCTCTACTGGTTTCTACTGGTCTCTACTGGTTTCTCTGGTCTCTACTGGTTTCTACTGGTCTCTACTGGTTTCTCTGGTCTCTACTGCTTTCTACTGGTCTCTACTGGTTTCTCTGGTCTCTACTGGTTCCTACTGGTCTCTATTGGTTCTCTGGTCTCTACTGGTTTCTCTAGTCTCTAATGGTTTCTCTGGTCTCTACTGGTTTCTACTGGTCTCTACAGGTTTCCCTGGTCTCTACTCGTTTTTACTGGTCTCTACTGGTTTCCCTGGTCTCTACTAGTTTCTTTGGTCTCTACTAGTTTCTCTGGTCTCTACTGGTTTCTATGGGTCTCTACTGATTTCTCTAGTCTCTATTGGTCTCTACTGGTCTCTACTGATTTCTCTAGTCTCTACTGGTTTCTGCTGGTCTCTACTGGTTTCTCTGGTCTCCATTGGTCTCTTCTGGTCTCTACTGATTTCTCTAGTCTCTACTGGTTTCTGCTGGTCTCTACTGGTTTCTCTGGTCTCTATTGGTCTCTACTGATTTCTCTAGTCTCTACTGGTTTCTCTGGTCTCTACTGGTTTCTCTGGTCTCTACTGATTTCTCTGGTCTCCATTGGTCTCTTCTGGTCTCTACTGATTTCTCTGGTCTCTACTGGTTTGTCTGGTCTCTATTGGTCTCTACTGATTTCTCTAGTCTCTACTGGTTTCTGCTGGTCTCTACTGGTTTCTCTGGTCTCTACTGGTTTCTCTGGTCTCTATTGGTCTCTACTGATTTCTCTAGTCTCTACTGGTTTCTACTGGTGTGTACTGGTTTCTACTGGTCTCTATTGGTTTCTTTGGTCTCTACTGGTCTACTGGTTCTGCTGGTCTCTACTGGTCTCTACTGGTTTCTACTGATCTCTACTAGTTTCTCTGGTCTCTACTTGTCTACTGGTCTCTACTGGTCTCTACTGGTTTCTACTTGTCTCTACTTGTTTCTCTGGTCTCCACTGGTCTACTGGTCTCTACTGGTTTCTACTGGTCTCGACTAGTTTCTCTGGTTTCTACTAGTTTCTCTGGTCTCTACTTGTCTACTGGTCTCTACTGGTCTCTACTGGTCTACTGGTCTCTACTGGTTTCTACTTGTCTCTACTTGTTTCTCTGGTCTCTACTGGTCTACTGGTCTCTACTGGTTTCTACTGATCTCTACTAGTTTCTCTGGTCTCTACTTGTCTACTGGTCTCTACTGGTCTCTACTGGTCTACTGGTCTCTACTGGTTTCTACTTGTCTCTACTTGTTCCTCTGGTCTCTACTGGTCTACTGGTCTCTACTGGTTTCTCTGGTCTCTACTGGTTTCCCTGGTTTCTACTAGTTTCTTTGGTCTCTACTGGTCTCTACTGGTTTCTCTGGTCTCTACTGGTTTTTACTGGTCTCTACTGGTTTCCCTGGTCTCTACTAGTTTCTTTGGTCTCTACTAGTTTCTCTGGTCTCTACTTGTCTACTGGTCTCTCCTGGTTTCTACTTGTCTCTACTTGTTTCTCTGGTCTCTACTGGTCTACTGGTCTCTACTGGTTTCTACTGGTCTCGACTAGTTTCTTTGGTCTCTACTGGTCTCTTCTAGTTTCTCTGGTCTCTACTGGTTTCTCTGGTCTCTACTGGTTTCCCTGGTCTCTACTAGTTTCTTTGGTCTCTACTGGTCTCTACTGGTTTCTACTGGTCTCTACTGGTTTCTACGGTCTCTACTCGTTTTTACTGGTCTCTACTGGTTTCCCTGGTCTCTACTAGTTTCTTTGGTCTCTACTAGTTTCTCTGGTCTCTACTTGTCTACTGGTCTCTATTGGTCTCTACTGGTCTCTACTGATTTCTCTGGTCTCTACTGGTTTCTACTGGTCTCTACTGATTTCTCTAGTCTCTACTGGTTTCTGCTGGTCTCTACTGGTTTCTCTGGTCTCTACTGGTTTCTCTGGTCTCTATTGGTCTCTACTGATTTCTCTAGTCTCTACTGGTTTCTACTGGTGTGTACTGGTTTCTACTGGTCTCTATTGGTTTCTCTGGTCTCTACTGGTCTCTACTGGTTTCTTTAGTCTCTACTGGTTTCTACTGGTTTTTACTGGTCTCTACTGGTTTCCCTGGTCTCTACTAGTTTCTTTTGGTCTCTACTGGTCTCTACTGGTTCTGCTGGTCTCTACTGGTCTCTACTGGTTTCTACTGATCTCTACTAGTTTCTCTGGTCTCTACTTGTCTACCGGTCTCTACTGGTCTCAACTGGTCTCTGCTGGTCTCTACTGGTCTACTGGTCTCTACTGGTTTCTACTGGTCTCTACTTGTTTCTCTGGTCTCTACTGGTCTCTACTGGTCTCGATTAGTTTCTTTGGTCTCTACTGGTCTCTACTAGTTTCTCTGGTCTCTACCGGTTTCTCTGGTCTCTACTGGTCTCTGCTGGTCTCTACTAGTTTTTCTGGTCTCTACTTGTCTACTGGTCTCTACTGGTTTCTACGGTCTCTGCTGGTCTCTGCTGGTCAACCGGTCTCTACTGGTTTCTACTGGTCTCTACTAGTTTCTCTGGTCTAAACTGGTCTCTACTGGTCTCTACTGGTTTTGTTTGACTTTATTCACACTAAGGACTTCTGCTCTAAAGGATTTGACGGACTGATTTTTTGACAAAGATCCAAACACGACAATCTTTATTTAAATTGTCATCATTAACAACCAGCAGTGTGTCCGGCTCTCAGCTCCCAGCATGCACCTGGAGTGGCCATCAGTTGATGCAGAGACACAGCCACTGCAGGAAGAGGAGGAAGTGTTCAGTGATGATGTCACGGCCTGCTGGTCATGTGATTGGTTCTGGTCTCCAGTACCTGCTGGAGGTCCAGCTGGATCTTCTTCTGCTGGTTCTTGTCCAGGATCCTGAACATCTCTGCAAGCAGGGGGGGCATGAATGAGTGACTGAGACAGGGGGGGCAGAGTGGACCAGGGGGGCAGAGTGGACCTGGGGGGCTGACACTCACTGATCAGGGTCTCCAGACGGATCAGACAGCCCACGAAACAGTCAAAGTCGATGGCGAAGCTGCTGTCGGCGTAACGGCTGACCACCTCCTGCAGGACGGCGCTGTTCACCTGGAACCCTGGAGAGCCCCCCCACGACACCTCAGAACCCCCCAAACACCTCAGAACCCCCCAAACACCTCAGAACCCCCAAACACTTCAGAACCCCCAAACACTTCAGAACCCCCACGACACCTCAGAACCCCCAAACACCTCAGAACCCCCAAACACTTCAGAACCCCCAAACACTTCAGAACCCCCCCAAACACCTCAGAACCCCCAAACACTTCAGAACCCCCCCCCCAAAACACCTCAGAACCCCCCCCAAACACCTCAGAACCCCCAAACACTTCAGAACCCCCCCAAACACCTCAGAAACCCCCCCCCCAATACACCTCAGAACCCCCAAAACACCTCAGATCCCCTCACGACACCTCAGAACCCCCAAAACACCTCAGAACCCCCCCCAAAACACCTCTACCGCCCCCCCAAACGCCTCAGAACCCCAAACACCTCAGAACCCCCCAAACGCCTCAGAACCCCCAAACACCTCAGAACCCCCCAAACACCTCAGAACCCCCCAAACACCTCAGAACCCCCAAACACTTCAGAACCCCCAAACACGTCAGAACCCCCCAAACACCTCAGAACCCCCCCAAACACCTCAGAACCCCCAAACACTTCAGAACCCCCAAACACTTCAGAACCCCCCAAACACCTCAGAACCCCCAAACACTTCAGAACCCCCCCCCAAAACACCTCAGAACCCCCCCCAAACGCCTCAGAACCCCCAAACACCTCAGAACCCCCAAACACTTTAGAACCCCCCAAACACTTCAGAACCCCCCACGACACCTCAGAACCCCCAAACACTTCAGAACCCCCAAACACTTCAGAACCCCCACGACACCTCATAACCCCCAAACACCTCAGAACCCCCAAACACTTCAGAACCCCCCAAACACCTCAGAACCCCCCCCCAAAACACCTCAGAACCCCCAAAACACTTCAGATCCCCTCATGACACCTCAGAACCCCCAAAACACCTCAGAACCCCCCCCAAACGCCTCAGAACCCCCAAACACCTCAGAACCCCCAAACACTTTAGAACCCCCCAAACACTTCAGAACCCCCACGACACCTCAGAACCCCCAAACACTTCAGAACCCCCAAACACTTCAGATCCCCTCATGACACCTCAGAACCCCCAAAACACCTCAGAACCCCCCCCAAAACACCTCTACCGCCCCCCCCAAACGCCTCAGAACCCCAAACACCTCAGAACCCCCCAAACGCCTCAGAACCCCCCAAACACCTCAGAACCCCCCAAACGCCTCAGAACCCCCCAAACACCTCAGAACCCCCCCCAAACACCTCAGAACCCCCCAAACACCTCAGAACCCCCCCCAAACACCTCAGAACCCCCCAAAAACACCTCAGAACCCCCCCCAAACACCTCAGAACCCCCCAAACACCTCAGAACCCCCCCCAAACACCTCAGAACCCCCAAACACTTCAGAACCCCCCCCCCAAAACACCTCAGAACCCCCCCCCAAACACCTCAGAACCCCCAAACACTTCAGAACCCCCCCAAACACCTCAGAAACCCCCCCCCAAAACACCTCAGAACCCCCAAAACACCTCAGATCCCCTCACGACACCTCAGAACCCCCAAAACACCACAGAACCCCCCCCAAAACACCTCTACCGCCCCCCCCAAACGCCTCAGAACCCCAAACACCTCAGAACCCCCCAAACGCCTCAGAACCCCAAACACCTCAGAACCCCCCCAAACGCCTCAGAACCCCCCCCAAACACCTCAGAACCCCCCAAACACCTCAGAACCCCCCAAACACCTCAGAACCCCCCAAACACCTCAGAACCCCCCCCAAACACCTCAGAACCCCCCAAAACACCTCAGAACCCCCAAACACTTTAGAACCCCCCAAACACTTCAGAACCCCCACGACACCTCAGAACCCCCAAACACTTCAGAACCCCCAAACACTTCAGATCCCCTCATGACACCTCAGAACCCCCAAAACACCTCAGAACCCCCCCCAAAACACCTCTACCCCGCCCCCCCAAACGCCTCAGAACCCCAAACACCTCAGAACCCCCCAAACGCCTCAGAACCCCCCAAACACCTCAGAACCCCCCCCAAACACCTCAGAACCCCCCAAACACCTCAGAACCCCCCCCAAACACCTCAGAACCCCCCAAAACACCTCAGAACCCCCCCCAAACACCTCAGAACCCCCCAAACACCTCAGAACCCCCCCCAAACACCTCAGAACCCCCAAACACTTCAGAACCCCCCCCCCAAAACACCTCAGAACCCCCCCCAAACACCTCAGAACCCCCAAACACTTCAGAACCCCCCAAACACCTCAGAAACCCCCCCCCAAAACACCTCAGAACCCCCAAAACACCTCAGATCCCCTCACGACACCTCAGAACCCCCAAAACACCTCAGAACCCCCCCCAAAACACCTCTACCGCCCCCCCCAAACGCCTCAGAACCCCAAACACCTCAGAACCCCCCAAACGCCTCAGAACCCCAAACACCTCAGAACCCCCCCAAACGCCTCAGAACCCCCCCCAAACACCTCAGAACCCCCCAAACACCTCAGAACCCCCCAAACACCTCAGAACCCCCCAAACACCTCAGAACCCCCCAAACACCTCAGAACCCCCCAAACACCTCAGAACCCCCCCAAACACCTCAGAACCCCCCAAACACCTCAGAACCCCCCAAACACCTCAGAACCCCCCAAAACACCTCAGAACCCCCCCTCACCTGCTTCAGCCAGAGCTGCTCTCATCTCATGACTGCTCATCGTCCCAGAAGCATCAGAGTCATGACCCTTAAAGATGTCCTACGGGGGGGGCAGAGGGGGAGGAGCCAGAGGGGGAGGAGCCAGAGGGGGCGGAGCCAGAGGGGGAGGAGCAGAGCAGATGGAGGCCACACAGCAAACATGAACTGGTGTAACTGGTGTCAGGTCCATCCTGGTTGCCGTGGCGACTCACCAGGTATCTCTGCAGCTTCATCCACAGACGGTGGAACTCCAGCAGACCCAGCGTCCCGGTGCCGTCCGTCTGCTGACCTGTTAAAGGTCGTCTGCAGGTCTGATTGATCACCGATCCACCACCAATTACCGATCGATCAAGGATACGTCCAGCAGGCTGATGATGTTCCGACACGTGTGGAGACTGAAGCCATCGGTCCTCACGTCTGACCCTTCAACACAACACGGGTCGGTGACGTCACGGTGATGTCACTGTGATGTCACCGTGACGTCACCGTGATATCACCGTGATGTCACTGTGATGTCACCGTGATGTCACGGTGACATCACCGTGATATCACCGTGATGTCACTGTGATGTCACCGTGACGTCACCGTGACGTCACCGTGACATCACCGTGATGTCACTGTGATGTCACCGTGATGTCACCGTGATGTCACCGTGATGTCACCGTGATGTCACCGTGATGTCACCGTGATGTTACTGTTATGTCACCGTGATGTCACTGTGATGTCACCGTGATGCCACTGTGATGTCACTGTGATGTCACCGTGATGTCACTGTGATGTCACCGTGATGTTACTGTGATGTCACCGTGATGTCACCATGATGTCACCGTGATGAAACCGTGATATCACCGTGATGTTACTGTGAGTCACCGTGATGTCACCTTGATGTCACCGTGATGTCACCGTGATGAAACCGTGATGTTACTGTGATGTCACCTTGATGTCACCGTGATGTCACCGTGATGAAACCGTGATGTTACTGTGATGTCACCGTGATGTCACCGTGATGTCACTGTGATGTCACCGTGCTGTCACCGTGATGTCACTGTGATGTCACCGTGATGTCACTGTGATGTCACCGTGATGTCACTGTGATGTCACCGTGATGTCACTGTGATGTCACCGTGATGTCACCGTGATGTCACCGTGATGTCACCGTGATGTCACCGTGATGTTACTGTGAGTCACCGTGATGTCACCTTGATGTCACCGTGATGTCACCGTGATGAAACCGTGATGTTACTGTGATGTCACCGTGATGTCACCGTGATGTCACCGTGATATCACCGTGATGTTACTGTGATGTCACCGTGATGTCACCGTGAT
This sequence comes from Antennarius maculatus, assembly GCA_013358685.1. Classification (NCBI taxonomy): domain Eukaryota; kingdom Metazoa; phylum Chordata; class Actinopteri; order Lophiiformes; family Antennariidae; genus Antennarius; species Antennarius maculatus. Next base: position 29,368 of record JABVMC010000109.1, on the reverse strand, counting down.
GTCACCGTGATGTCACCGTGATGTTACTGTGATGTCACCGTGATGTCACCGTGATGTCACCGTGATATCACCGTGATATCACCGTGATATCACCGTGATGAAACCGTGATATCACCGTGATATCACCGTGATGTTACTGTGAGTCACCGTGATGTCACCATGATGTCACCGTGATGTAACCGTGATGAAACCGTGATGTTACTGTGATGTCACCTTGATGTCACCGTGATGTCACCGTGATGAAACCGTGATGTTACTGTGATGTCACCGTGATGTCACCGTGATGTCACCGTGATGTCACCGTGCTGTCACTGTGATGTCACTGTGATGTCACCGTGATGTCACTGTGATGTCACCGTGATGTCACTGTGATGTCACCGTGATGTTACTGTGATGTCACCGTGATGTCACCGTGATGTCACCGTGATGTCACCGTGATGTCACCGTGATGAAACCGTGATGTCACCGTGATGTCACCGTGATGTCACCGTGATGTCACTGTGATGTCACCGTGATGTCACCGTGATGTCACCGTGCTGTCACCGTGATGTCACTGTGATGTCACTGTGATGTCACCGTGATGTCACCGTGATGTTACTGTGATGTCACCGTGATGTCACCATGATGTCACTGACTCTTACTCTGTGAGATCACTTTGTCCAGGATCTGTTGCAGCTCAAAGGCTGAGATCTCTGAGTCCTGTTGAGACAAAAGTGATTGATCATCAGAGGTGTTTATTGATACATTGGTGATTGATTGATTGATCATCAGCTGATTGATTGATTACGTTTCCAGCGATCTGGAGGAAGAGGCGTTTGAAGTGTGGATCCACGTCTTCCTGTTTGACGTCCGGCTGGAAGGAAGAGACCAATCAGAATGGAGATCAAACAGGAAGTGACACGTTTGCTGTGACATCACCAACCTCCTGGACGTCAGCGTCAACTTCCTCCTCCATCGGCCTGGAGACACAGGACACGGTGAGGAGTGTGTGTGTGTGTGTGTGTGTGTGTGTGTTACTGTGTGTGTGTGTGTGTGTGTGTGTGTGTTACTGTGTGTGTGTGTGTGTGTGTGTGTGTTACTGTGTGTGTGTGTGTGTGTGTGTGTGTGTGTGTGTGTGTGTTACTGTGTGTGTGTGTGTGTGTGTGTGTGTTACTGTGTGTGTGTGTGTGTGTGTGTTACTGTGTGTGTGTGTGTGTGTGTGTGTGTGTGTGTGTTACTGTGTGTGTGTGTGTGTGTGTGTGTGTGTGTGTGTGTGTGTTACTGTGTGTGTGTGTGTGTGTGTGTGTGTTACTGTGTGTGTGTGTGTGTGTGTGTGTGTGTGTGTTACTGTGTGTGTGTGTGTGTGTGTGTGTGTGTGTGTGTTACTGTGTGTGTGTGTGTGTGTGTGTGTGTGTGTGTGTGTGTGTGACCTGCAGGGGGTGTTCTTCTCGGTGAACACCCTCAGGATGAAGCTGCCCTTGCGGTGCGGTTCGAAGGTGGAGGGGACGACCACGTACCCCCCCGGGGGCAGCTTCAGGCGCACACACACCTCCCTCAGGTTGATGAAGGGGCTGCGAGCCGCCGCCCCCACCCTCAGCAGGACATCAGGACCCAAGTGGGCCCCCCCACCCTGAAACTGAGCACAGGAGACGGTACAGTACTGTAATACAGAGTACTGTAATACAGAGTACTGTAATACAGATTACTGTAATACAGAGTACTGTAATACAGAGTACTGTAGTACAGAGTACTGTAGTACAGAGTACTGTAATACAGAGTACTGTAGTACAGAGTACTGTAATACAGAGTACTGTAATACAGATTACTGTAGTACAGAGTACTGTAATACAGAGTACTGTAATACAGATTACTGTAGTACAGAGTACTGTAATACAGAGTACTGTAGTACAGAGTACTGTAATACAGAGTACTGTAATACAGATTACTGTAGTACAGAGTACTGTAATACAGAGTACTGTAATACAGATTACTGTAGTACAGAGTACTGTAATACAGAGTACTGTAGTACAGAGTACTGTAATACAGAGTACTGTAATACAGAGTACTGTAATACAGATTACTGTAATACAGAGTACTGTAATACAGAGTACTGTAGTACAGAGTACTGTAGTACAGAGTACTGTAATACAGAGTACTGTAGTACAGAGTACTGTAATACAGAGTACTGTAATACAGATTACTGTAGTACAGAGTACTGTAATACAGAGTACTGTAATACAGATTACTGTATTACAGAGTACTGTAATACAGAGTACTGTATTACAGAGTACTGTAATACAGAGTACTGTAATACAGATTACTGTAGTACAGAGTACTGTAATACAGAGTACTGTAATACAGATTACTGTAGTACAGAGTACTGTAATACAGAGTACTGTAGTACAGAGTACTGTAATACAGAGTACTGTAATACAGAGTACTGTAGTACAGAGTACTGTAATACAGAGTACTGTAATACAGATTACTGTAGTACAGAGTACTGTAATACAGATTACTGTAATACAGATTACTGTAGTACAGAGTACTGTAATACAGAGTACTGTAATACAGATTACTGTAGTACAGAGTACTGTAATACAGATTACTGTAGTACAGAGTACTGTAATACAGAGTACTGTAATACAGATTACTGTAGTACAGAGTACTGTAATACAGAGTACTGTAGTACAGAGTACTGTAATACAGAGTACTGTAATACAGATTACTGTAGTACAGAGTACTGTAATACAGAGTACTGTAGTACAGAGTACTGTCGTACAGAGTACTGTAATACAGAGTACTGTAATACAGATTACTGTAGTACAGAGTACTGTAATACAGAGTACTGTAGTACAGAGTACTGTAGTACAGAGTACTGTAATACAGAGTACTGTAATACAGATTACTGTAGTACAGAGTACTGTAATACAGAGTACTGTAATACAGATTACTGTAGTACAGAGTACTGTAATACAGAGTACTGTAATACAGAGTACTGTAGTACAGAGTACTGTAATACAGAGTACTGTAGTACAGAGTACTGTAATACAGAGTACTGTAATACAGAGTACTGTAGTACAGAGTACTGTAATACAGAGTACTGTAATACAGATTACTGTAGTACAGAGTACTGTAATACAGAGTACTGTAATACAGAGTACTGTAGTACAGAGTACTGTAATCCTGGCTGTGGGTGTCCCTCAGGGACCCAGTTCTGGTCCTGATGCTGGACTCACCTCATCAGGAACCTGAAACAGACAAACAGGGGCGTCTACAAGAGAACTTGTGGATCAGGATCTGTTCTGGTTCTGGATCATGTTGTGGTTCTGGAGCTGGTACCTGGTAGAGGGCGAACCCCACGGTGTTCAGGTCCCTCCCGAAGCGCCTCTCCCGGCGGGCGTCTCTCTGCATCAGGCCGATGACGGCGGTGCAGCCGTCCTCGCCGTCGTGCGGCTCGTCGTCCACGTCCTCCAGACGGATGAAGAACTGAGGGTTGGAGCAGAACGTGGCTGTGGAGACGGGGGCGTCCCATTGGAGGAGACAAGTCACATGACGCTAGTTAGATGGCCGTTAGCATGATAGCCTTCAACATTAGCATTGTGATGAAATCTCAACAATGTTTGAGAGTCTGAACGTTGGCTGACGTCTACTGACGTCTACTGACACCTACTGACGTCTACTGACACCTACTGACGTCTACTGACACCTACTGACGTCTACTGACGTCTACTGACGTGTACTGACACCTACTGACGTCTACTGACACCTACTGACGTCTACTGACACCTACTGACGTCTACTGACACCTACTGACGTCTACTGACGTCTACTGACGTGTACTGACACCTACTGACGTCTACTGACACCTACTGACGTCTACTGACGTCTACTGACGTCTACTGACACCTACTGACGTCTACTGACACCTACTGACGTCTACTGACGTCTACTGACGTCTACTGACGTCTACTGATTTTACTGATGTCTACTGACGTCTACTGACACCTACTGACGTCTACTGACACCTACTGACGTCTACTGACGTCTACTGACGTCTACTGACGTCTACTGACACCTACTGACGTCTACTGACGTCTACTGATTTTACTGATGTCTACTGACGTCTACTGACACCTACTGACGTCTACTGACACCTACTGACGTCTACTGACAACTACTGACACCTACTGACACCTACTGACACCTACTGACGTCTACTGACACCTACTGACGTCTACTGACACCAACTGACGTCTACTGACACCTACTGACAACTACTGACAACTACTGACAACTACTGACACCTACTGACGTCTACTGACACCTACTGACGTCTATTGACGTTTACTGACACCTACTGACGTCTACTGACGTCTACTGACACCTACTGACGTCTACTGACTCCTACTGACGTCTACTGACGTCTACTGACGTCTACTGACACCTACTGACGTCTACTGACGTCTACTGATTTTACTGATTTCTACTGACGTCTACTGACACCTACTGACGTCTACTGACACCTACTGACGTCTACTGACGTCTACTGACGTCTACTGACACCTACTGACGTCTACTGACACCTACTGACGTCTACTGACACCTACTGACGTCTACTGACGTCTACTGATTTTACTGATGTCTACTGACGTCTACTGACTTCTACTGACGTCTACTGACGTCTACTGACGTCTACTGACACCTACTGACGTCTACTGACGTCTACTGACGTCTACTGACGTCTACTGACACCTACTGACGTCTACTGATTTTACTGATGTCTACTGACGTCTACTGACACCTACTGACGTCTACTGACTTCTACTGACGTCTACTGACACCTACTGACACCTACTGACACCTACTGACACCTACTGACGTCTACTGACACCTACTGACGTCTACTGACACCAACTGACGACTACTGACACCTACTGACACCTACTGACAACTACTGACACCTACTGACAACTACTGACGTCTACTGACACCTACTGACGTCTATTGACGTTTACTGACACCTACTGACGTCTACTGACGTCTACTGACACCTACTGACGTCTACTGACACCTACTGACACCTACTGACAACTACTGACAACTACTGACAACTACTGACAACTACTGACGTCTACTGACACCAACTGACGACTACTGACACCTACTGACAACTACTGACACCTACTGACACCTACTGACGTCTACTGACACCTACTGACGTCTATTGACGTTTACTGACATCTACTGACGTCTACTGACGTCTACTGACTTCTACTGACGTCTACTGACACCTACTGACGTCTACTGACGTCTACTGACGTCTACTGACACCTATTGACGTCTACTGACGTCTACTGATGTCTACTGATGTCTACTGACGTCTACTGACACCTACTGACGTCTACTGACACCTACTGACGTCTACTGACACCTACTGACACCTACTGACACCTACTGACAACTACTGACGTCTACTGACAACTACTGACGTCTAATGACGTTTACTGACACCTACTGACGTCTACTGACGTCTACTGACACCTACTGACGTCTACTGACACCTACTGACGTCTACTGACGTCTACTGACGTCTACTGACACCTACTGACTTCTACTGACGTCTACTGATTTCTACTGATGTCTACTGACGTCTACTGACACCTACTGACGTCTACTGACACCTACTGACGTCTACTGACACCTACTGACACCTACTGACGTCTACTGACGTCTACTGACACCTACTGACGTCTACTGACACCAACTGACGTCTACTGACACCTACTGACACCTACTGACGTCTACTGACACCTACTGACGTCTATTGACGTTTACTGACACCTACTGACGTCTACTGACGTCTACTGACACCTACTGACGTCTACTGACACCTACTGACGTCTACTGACGTCTACTGACGTCTACTGACGTCTACTGACACCTACTGACGTCTACTGACGTCTACTGATGTCTACTGATGTCTACTGACGTCTACTGACACCTACTGACACCTACTGACGTCTACTGACACCTACTGACACCTACTGACACCTACTGACACCTACTGACGTCTACTGACACCTACTGACGTCTATTGACGTTTACTGACACTTACTGACGTCTACTGACACCTACTGACGTCTACTGACACCTACTGACGTCTACTGACGTCTACTGACGTCTACTGACACCTACTGACGTCTACTGACGTCTACTGATGTCTACTGATGTCTACTGACGTCTACTGACACCTACTGACGTCTACTGACACCTACTGACGTCTACTGACACCTACTGACGTCTACTGACGCCTACTGACACCTACTGACACCTACTGACGTCTACTGACAACTACTGACGTCTACTGACTTCTACTGACGTCTACTGACGTCTACTGACGTCTACTGACACCTACTGACGTCTACTGACGTCTACTGATGTCTACTGACGTCTACTGACGTCTACTGACACCTACTGACGTCTACTGACACCTACCGACGTCTACTGACACCTACTGACGTCTACTGACACCTACTGACGTCTACTGACGCCTACTGACACCTACTGACGTCTACTGACGTCTACTGACGTCTACTGACACCTACTGACGTCTACTGACGTCTACTGATGTCTACTGATGTCTACTGACGTCTACTGACACCTACTGACGTCTACTGACGTCTACTGACGTCTACTGACACCTACTGACGTCTACTGACGTCTACTGATGTCTACTGATGTCTACTGACGTCTACTGACTCCTACTGACGTCTACTGACACCTACTGACGTCTACTGACACCTACTGACGTCTACTGACGTCTACTGACACCTACTGACGTCTACTGACGTCTACTGACGTCTACTGACACCTACTGACACCTACTGACACCTACTGACACCTACTGACGTCTACTGACACCTACTGACGTCTATTGACTTTTACTGACACTTACTGACGTCTACTGACGTCTACTGACACCTACTGACGTCTACTGACACCTACTGACGTCTACTGACGTCTACTGACGTCTACTGACACCTACTGACGTCTACTGACGTCTACTGATTTCTACTGACTTCTACTGACGTCTACTGACACCTACTGACGTCTACTGACACCTACTGACGTCTACTGACACCTACTGACGTCTACTGACGCCTACTGACACCTACTGACACCTACTGACGTCTACTGACAACTACTGACAACTACTGACAACTACTGACGTCTACTGACGTCTACTGACGTCTACTGACACCTACTGACGTCTACTGACTTCTACTGATGTCTACTGATGTCTACTGACGTCTACTGACTCCTACTGACGTCTACTGACTGCTACTGACGTCTACTGACACCTACTGACGTCTACTGACACCTACTGACGTCTACTGACGCCTACTGACTCCTACTGACGTCTACTGACGTCTACTGACGTCTACTGACACCTACTGACGTCTACTGACGTCTACTGATGTCTACTGATGTCTACTGACACCTACTGACGTCTACTGACACCTACTGACGTCTACTGACACCTACTGACGTCTACTGACACCTACTGACGTCTACTGACACCTACTGACGTCTACTGACGCCTACTGACACCTACTGACACCTACTGACGTCTACTGACACCTACTGACGTCTACTGACACCTACTGACGTCTACTGACGTCTACTGACGTCTACTGACACCTACTGACGTCTACTGACGTCTACTGATGTCTACTGATGTCTACTGACGTCTACTGACACCTACTGACGTCTACTGACATCTACTGACGTCTACTGACACCTACTGACGTCTACTGACGCCTACTGACACCTACTGACACCTACTGACACCTACTGACGTCTACTGACACCTACTGACACCTACTGACGTCTCCTGACACCTACTGACGTCTCCTGACACCTACTGACGTCTACTGACACCTACTGACGTCTACTGACACCTACTGACACCTACTGACGTCTCCTGACACCTACTGACACCTACTGATGTCTACTGACACCTACTGACACCTACTGACGTCTACTGACGTCTGACGTCTACTGACGTCTACTGACAACTACTGGGTATCAGGTATCATCGCTGGTGTTGCCGTGGTGACGGCGGTGCGTACCTGTGTAGTTCCTGCAGCCGCCAGCGGTGGCGCCCACCCTCCACACACCCTCAAACTGGCTGTAGCTCCAGCGGGCGACCTGCTCGCCCCCCAGAGCGTCGGGCGTCAGGTTACAGATGTCCAGGCGTGAGAAGTGTCGCAGGAAGTCGGCGTAGGACATCCTGGGGGCGGGAAGGTGTTTGCTAACAACATGTGATGGGGGACACCCCAGACCAGACGCCATGGTGACCCTGAACTCACCAGAACTCCCCGTCGTCGGCAGAGTGGGCCAGGCTGCTCCTCTCCCCCGGCTGAACCCCGTCCCACTCCCTGGACCTGGACACAAAGGTCAGACCGACCCTGAACGCACCAACAGGCTTAGGGTTTGGATCTGGATCTGGTCTGGATCTGGACTCACCCGTCGCACCAGGCCCCGGTCCACTCCACCTGACCCCAGGGGTTCCTGATCCTGAGCAGCTCCACAGGAGAGCCGAGGTGATGGACCTGCGAGACAGAAGCATGGTGGGGGACCGCCTCCCAGCAGCCCCGGGGGGGCGGGGCCGGGGGGACCGGACAGGCGAACAGGAAGTGGATCGCAAGTACCTGTCGCTATGGCAACAGGAACCTGTGATGCCACTCCGACGCTCACAACTGGAGCTCAGACATTCAAGGAAATACATGAATGCTAGCAGAAAGCTAACAGGAAGTTAGCATTGAGAGCTTCCCCGAAGGCTGTGATTGGTTTTTTTGACGTGGTTTTGACCTGCTCTAACCCCGCCCCCCGGTCCAGACCCGGTGGGAAGGAGTCCAGCACAGCCAAAAGCTTGTTTGCGTTTCCCAGCATGCCTCACCTGCTGCGCGGCGGTGATGGAGTAGGCGTGGCCTTTGACCAGCTTCTGGCGGGTGACGGCCTCCGTCTCGTAGGAGCTGGAAATCTGAAAGGCGGACGGATGAGGGTCTGAGTCGGCGGCGTGCGGCCGAGGCGGCGCAGCGGTGGCGTTCTTACGTCGATGGAGCAGCCGAGCAGCGAGCCTAGCTTCAGCGCCTTCCTCACCACCTGGAACAGGAAGGGCGGAGCCTCCTGCAGGTCGTAGCTCTCAGAGATTCCCCCCATGAAGTCCTCGAAACCCTCGATGCTCGAGCCGCCGGTGAGCGCCTCGTACGAGCTGTTCACCCTGCAACGCACGAGGTAGGAGCTAGCATTATAGGAGGAGTTAGCATCACAGGAGGAGTTAACATCACAGGAAGAGTTAACATCATAGCAGGAGTTAGCATCTATCAGGAGGAGTTAGTATCTATCAGGAGGAGTTAGTATCTATCAGGAGGAGTTAGTATCTATCAGGAGGAGTTAGCATCTATCAGGAGGAGTTAGTATCTATCAGGAGGAGTTAGTATCTATCAGGAGGAGTTAGTATCTATCAGGAGGAGTTAGTATCTATCAGGAGGAGTTAGTATCTATCAGGAGGAGTTTGCATCAGGAGGAGTTAGCATCTATCAGGAGGAGTTAGTATCTATCAGGAGGAGTTAGTATCTATCAGGAGGAGTTAGTATCTATCAGGAGGAGTTAGTATCTATCAGGAGGAGTTTGCATCAGGAGGAGTTAGCATCTATCAGGAGGAGTTAGTATCTATCAGGAGGAGTTAGTATCTATCAGGAGGAGTTAGCATCTATCAGGAGGAGTTAGTATCTATCAGGAGGAGTTAGTATCCATCAGGAGGAGTTAGCATCTATCAGGAGGAGTTAGTATCTATCAGGAGGAGTTAGTACCTATCAGGAGGAGTTAGTATCTATCAGGAGGAGTTAGTATCTATCAGGAGGAGTTAGTATCTATCAGGAGGAGTTTGCATCAGGAGGAGTTAGCATCTATCAGGAGGAGTTAGTATCTATCAGGAGGAGTTAGTATCTATCAGGAGGAGTTTGAATCAGGAGGAGTTAGCATCTATCAGGAGGAGTTAGTATCTATCAGGAGGAGTTAGTATCTATCAGGAGGAGTTAGCATCTATCAGGAGGAGTTAGTATCTATCAGGAGGAGTTAGTACCTATCAGGAGGAGTTAGTATCTATCAGGAGGAGTTTGTATCTATCAGGAGGAGTTAGTATCTATCAGGAGGAGTTAGTATCTATCAGGAGGAGTTTGCATCAGGAGGAGTTAGTATCTATCAGGAGGAGTTAGTATCTATCAGGAGGAGTTAGTATCTATCAGGAGGAGTTAGTATCTATCAGGAGGAGTTAGTATCTATCAGGAGGAGTTTGTATCTATCAGGAGGAGTTAGCATCTATCAGGAGGAGTTTGCATCAGGAGGAGTTAGCATCTATCAGGAGGAGTTTGTATCTATCAGGAGGAGTTAGCATCTATCAGGAGGAGTTAGCATCAGGAGGAGTTAGTATCCATCAGGAGGAGTTAGTATCTATCAGGAGGAGTTAGTATCTATCAGGAGGAGTTTGCATCAGGAGGAGTTAGCATCTATCAGGAGGAGTTAGTATCTATCAGGAGGAGTTAGTATCTATCAGGAGGAGTTAGTATCCATCAGGAGGAGTTTGCATCAGGAGGAGTTAGCATCTATCAGGAGGAGTTAGTATCTATCAGGAGGAGTTAGTATCTATCAGGAGGAGTTAGTATCCATCAGGAGGAGTTTGCATCAGGAGGAGTTAGCATCTATCAGGAGGAGTTAGTATCTATCAGGAGGAGTTAGTATCTATCAGGAGGAGTTAGTATCTATCAGGAGGAGTTAGTATCTATCAGGAGGAGTTAGTATCCATCAGGAGGAGTTTGCATCAGGAGGAGTTAGCATCTATCAGGAGGAGTTTGCATCAGGAGGAGTTAGTATCTATCAGGAGGAGTTAGTATCTATCAGGAGGAGTTTGCATCAGGAGGAGTTAGCATCTATCAGGAGGAGTTAGTATCTATCAGGAGGAGTTAGTATCTATCAGGAGGAGTTAGTATCTATCAGGAGGAGTTTGTATCTATCAGGAGGAGTTAGCATCTATCAGGAGGAGTTTGCATCAGGAGGAGTTAGCATCTATCAGGAGGAGTTTGTATCTATCAGGAGGAGTTAGCATCTATCAGGAGGAGTTAGCATCAGGAGGAGTTAGTATCCATCAGGAGGAGTTAGTATCTATCAGGAGGAGTTAGTATCTATCAGGAGGAGTTTGCATCAGGAGGAGTTAGCATCTATCAGGAGGAGTTAGTATCTATCAGGAGGAGTTAGTATCTATCAGGAGGAGTTAGTATCAATCAGGAGGAGTTTGCATCAGGAGGAGTTAGCATCTATCAGGAGGAGTTAGTATCTATCAGGAGGAGTTAGTATCTATCAGGAGGAGTTAGTATCCATCAGGAGGAGTTTGCATCAGGAGGAGTTAGCATCTATCAGGAGGAGTTAGTATCTATCAGGAGGAGTTAGTATCCATCAGGAGGAGTTTGCATCAGGAGGAGTTAGCATCTATCAGGAGGAGTTTGCATCAGGAGGAGTTAGTATCTATCAGGAGGAGTTAGTATCTATCAGGAGGAGTTTGCATCAGGAGGAGTTAGCATCTATCAGGAGGAGTTAGTATCTATCAGGAGGAGTTAGTATCTATCAGGAGGAGCTAGCTACTAGCATGTAGCTTATGTTGACCCTGCTGGGCGTCGACGGCGTTTCCTTTGAATGAATCAGTTTGTTTGGTTTCCAGGTTGGTCAGAGCTGAGTCAACACCCCCACCCCAAGATAACACACACTGGTGCTACACACACTGGTGTTACACACACTGGTGTTACACACACTGGTGTTAACACACACTGGTGTTACACACACTGGTGTTAACACACACTGGTGTTAACACACACTGGTGTTACACACACTGGTGTTAACACACACTGGTGTTAACACACACTGGTGTTAACACACACTGGTGTTACACACACTGGTGTTAACACACACTGGTGTTACACACACTGGTGTTAACACACACTGGTGTTACACACACTGGTGTTACACACACTGGTTGGGATGGGGTTAGGGGTCAGAGGTTATGGGTCAGGGGTCAGACCTACTTGGCGTAGGCCTTCTCCAGCAGGGCGCTCCAGAACTCCCGCCCCTCGGCCGAGTGGACGAATAGCAGCTTCCCGTCCCTGACGGGCAGGCGGTCGTCCACCACCACGTCCACCCACTCACCGAACTGCCAGAACTACAGGTGGGACACGTGATGTCACTGCCTGAGGCTCCGCCCAAGGGGCGTGTCTGCGGCGCTTACCTGGAAGTGGAAGATGCCGGCGTACTGCTGGGTGAAGCTCTGTCCTGGGGGGACCACTCGCTCCAGGAGGCGGGGGTTCAGCGTCAGCGAGGCGATGGCCGCCAGCAGCCAACAGTCACCTGACACACAGCAGGTCACATGACCACCTGGAGGACACCACAGAGGGGCGTGTGCGTGCGCTGCTCACCTAGCGCTCCCTGGCAGATGTCCGTCCTGTCGGCGCCGCCCACGATGAACTGAGGGTCCGAACACAGCTCCTGATTGGACGAGACCACAGGTGACCTCAGAGCACCTTCACAGTGACCTCCAATCAGCTCGCTCCTGCCTTCTGATTGGTCGGGTCCTGACCCTCATCAGGACTGGTGAGGACGTGACCCCTTCAGGACCGGGCGTGGTCACAGCAGCGACCTGCACCAGGCTCCGGTGGGGGGCGGAGCTCAGACGGTCCAATCAGAGGCAAACCGTCCGGCTCGGTGTGGATAAAGTTTACCTGGGGGGGCGGGGGGGTCACTCACCGTGGGGCGTTTCCACTCCACGCCGGTGGTCTTGGGTGAGTAGCGCCCCAGCTGGTTGAAGCCCAGGGCGTCCCAGCCGGCGGGGAAGGCAGGGTCACAGAACAGCGCGCCGCTCTGGAGACACGCCCCCCGCAGCTTCTGGAAGTCCTGGCCGCCGAACGCTACGGCGTTGGCCCGGCTGCCCACGCCCTCCTCCTCCCGCGCCCTCCTCCTCGCCAGCTCCGCCGCCGCGCTCGCCATCCTGAGGTCTGACGCCGCCGAGGGGCACCGCCGCTTTAAGGGGTGGGGGCGGGGCTCAGGGACAGGGCTTTGGACGCTGACCTCAGGTGACTGGTCGCTCTGATAAGGCTGATGTTTACACTAAAGGTGTGACTGCGTTCAGAGGCTCCGCCCCCTGGAGACGAAACCAGAACCAGTGAAAACCTCTGCTGCCCCCCCCCAGGCCAGACCTCCATCATCATCATCCTCCTCCTCCTCAGAGGGTGGCTCCAGCAGTGGTTCTGTTCAGGTCCATCAGTGACCCGGGTCAGAGAGCAGGACCAGCTGGATGGTGGAGGAGGATCTGTGTTGTTAAATTCTTTACTTCCTGGACCAGAACTAAAACTGTTTGCCCCCCAGGGGTGAAAAAAGGGTACTGGTTCTGATATGGATCAGACCGAGAAGGTCCGGACGCGGTTCTGTGGAGCCGTGAATCTGGACCTTCCAGGGTCCTGGATCAGTTGATGCAGCAGGATGAGATCCCTCAGGAACCAGGATCTGGACCTGTATCTGGGTCTGGATCGAGGTCTGAATCTGGGTTTGGACCTGGACCTGGATCTGGTTCGGGTTCTGGATCTGGATCCGGGTCTGGCTCAGGGTCTGGATCAGGATCCGGGTCCGGATCAGGATCCGGGTCCGTATCGGGGCTTCCAGGGAGCAGAGGGCGGAGCGGCAGAGGGGCGGTGCCAGCAGCGGGAGGAGGCCGTGGCTCCGCCCCCTCCGGGCGGAGGGCGGGTCTATTTTTTTGGGCGGAGGTCGGATCTCCGTCAACTTTCCAGCGGACCGTCTGAACTTTCTTCTCCGGTTCTCCGGTTCTCCGGTTCTTCTCTGCTCCATCATGTCCGGCGTGGCGAGCTCTCTGGCCAAGAAGCGGGCCCTGGCTGCGGGCTTCGGGACCAACGCCAACGCGGTCCGGTACCTGAACCAGGACTTCTCGGCCCTCCGCGCCCAGTGCCTCTCCTCCGGGCGGCTGTTCACCGACCCGCTGTTCCCCGCCGCGCCCGAGGCGCTGGGCTTCAAGGACCTGGGCCGGAACTCCTACAAGGTCCGGGGGGTGACCTGGAAGAGACCCACGGTAAGACCGGACCCGGTGGGAACCGGGGCGGGGGGGGTGGGGGGGTTGGCAGGATACTTGGAGACGGGTCCTGAAGCTCCGCCCCGATCAGAACCCCATCGATCAGTCTGATCGATCACATCTGGCAGTGCGCGTGCGCCTTACATAATCGTGACGTGTTGATTATGTGATGATCAGACCTGTTGATCGCGAGCAGCGGATTGAACCTGATCAGTCCCACGGTTTGGCTCCAGGTCACGTGATCTGATCCACGCGCTGATCCCCAATGGGCCAATGATCTTCTCCCATTTGAAGAGCCACGCCCTCCTGAGGATGTGAAGGTTTGATCAGGAAGTAAAAAATAAACAATACCCAATCAATGCGATTGATCTGTGACCCCACTGACCTGGTAGCTTCAGTCAGCTAGCCATGTGGCTATCAGTCAGCTAGCAGTGTGGCTACCTGTCAGCTAGTTATGGCTACCTGTCAGCTAGTTATGGCTACCTGTCAGCTAGCAGTGTGGCTACCTGTCAGCTAGCAGTGTGGCTACCTGTCAGCTAGTTATGGCTACCTGTCAGCTAGCAGTGTGGCTACCTGTCAGCTAGCAGTGTGGCTACCTGTCAGCTAGCAGTGTGGCTACCTGTCAGCTAGTTATGGCTACCTGTCAGCTAGCAGTGTGGCTACCTGTCAGCTAGCAGTGTGGCTACCTGTCAGCTAGTTATGGCTACCTGTCAGCTAGCAGTGTGGCTACCTGTCAGCTAGCAGTGTGGCTACCTGTCAGCTAGCAGTGTGGCTACCTGTCAGCTAGCAGTGTGGCTACCTGTCAGCTAGCAGTGTGGCTACCTGTCAGCTAGCAGTGTGGCTATCTGTCAGCTAGCAGTGTGGCTACCTGTCAGCTAGTTATGGCTACCTGTCAGCTAGCAGTGTGGCTACCTGTCAGCTAGCAGTGTGGCTACCTGTCAGCTAGTTATGGCTACCTGTCAGCTAGCAGTGTGGCTACCTGTCAGCTAGCAGTGTGGCTACCTGTCAGCTAGCAGTGTGGCTACCTGTCAGCTAGCTGTGTGGCTACCTGTCAGCTAGCAGTGTGGCTACCTGTCAGCTAGTCTTGGCTACCTTCCATGTGTTCATTTGGATGCAGGAATTTTGGTGGAACAGAAATGTTCTGTCTGCCCTTACTGGACTGTGTGTGTGTGTGTGTGTGTGTGTGTGTGTGTGTGTGTGTGTGTGTGTGTGTGTCTGTGTGTGTGTGTGTGTGTGTGTGTGTGTGTGTGTGTGTGTGTGTGTGTGTGTGTGTCTGTGTGTGTGTGTGTGTGTGTGTGTGTGTGTGTGTGTGTGTGTGTGTGTCTGTGTGTGTGTGTGTGTGTGTGTGTGTGTGTGTGTGTCTGTGTGTGTGTGTGTGTGTGTGTGTGTGTGTGTGTCTGTGTGTGTGTGTGTGTGTGTGTGTGTGTGTGTGTGTGTGTGTGTGTGTGTGTGTGTGTCTGTGTGTGTGTGTGTGTGTGTGTGTGTGTGTGTGTGTGTCTGTGTGTGTGTGTGTGTGTGTCTGTGTGTGTGTGTGTGTGTGGGTGTGTGTGTGTGTGTGTGTGTGTGTGGGTGTGTGTGGGTGGGGCCTGTGTGTGTGTGTGTGTGTGTGTCTGTGTGTGTGTGTGTGTGTGTCTGTGTGTGTGTGTGTGTGTGTGTGTGTGTGTGTGTGTGTGTGTGTGTGTGTGTGTGTGTGTGTGTGTGTGTGTGTGTGGGTGGGGCCTGTGTTTACCAGTGAGGGTTGGAGGCAGTGAGTCAGAGATCCTACGTTCCACAGCGGTGACTCACTCAGAGTCATAAACAAAGACTCTTCCTGGTTGAAGAACCCACAGGAACGCCCAGAGAGTTCCTGTGGGTTCCTGTGGGTTCCTGTGGGTTCTTGTGGGTTCCTGTGGGTTCCTGTGGGTTCCTGTGGGTTCCTGTGGGTTCCTGTGGGTTCTGTCACTCTGAGCTCACAAACAGGAAGTGTGTTCAGTAGTGCATCCTGCTACTGGAAACCCATTGGTAAACGGGGATGAGTAAATAAAATAATTTCCCTTTGGGATTATTAAAGTCATCTTTATCTTCATCTTCCTCATGGGGGGGTGGATGTAGTGAGGAAGACAGGAGGGCAGTTGATGTTGGAGGAGGATGAAGATGGGGGGCCACGCCGACAGGAAGAGAAGACTTTATTGACTCCACATGTAGCGTTCACTGTCAGCTGGACTTTAAGCATTATATTAATACTACTAGTTATTATCATCATCATTAGTTATTACTATTATTATTATCATTGTTATTATTCTTGTCATGATTATCATTATTGTCATCATAAACTTTTTTATTATTATGCTCATAAAATTATTATTTTATTATTATGATAATTGATGATCGTTATTATTATTATGAACATTATTAGTATTATTGTTATTATCATGAACATTTTTATTATTATGATCATTGTTATTATTGTTATTATTAGTTATAGATATATTTTATGACTTTATAACTGTGACAGACGTCACCAGCAGAGATGCTTTCTAGTTAATGATTGGTTGAAAGCGACCAATCAGAGCTCAGCTGTCGTCTCGTCCAACAGGAACTGGTCTCCAATCCTGAGTTCATCGTGGGCGGAGCCACCAGGACTGACATCTGCCAGGGGGCGTTAGGTGAGTTTTCCAGACGGGCCCTGAACGCATCACCAGTTTGATTCAAGTCTGATCAGAGACGGCAGACTGACCCGGGTCAGAGACGGTGGACTGACCCGGGTCAGAGACGGCGGACTGACCCGGGTCAGAGACGGTGGACTGACCCGGGTCAGAGACGGCGGACTGACCCGGGTCAGAGACGGCGGACTGACCCGGATCAGAGACGGTGGACGGTAGACTGACCCGGATCAGAGACGGTAGACTGACCCGGATCAGAGACGGCGGACTGACCCGGGTCAGAGATGGTGGACGGTAGACTGACCCGGATCAGAGACGGTAGACTGACCCGGATCAGAGACGGTGGACGGACCCGGGTCAGAGACGGTGGACGGACCCGGATCAGAGACGGCGGACTGACCCAGATCAGAGATGGTAGACTGACCCGGATCAGAGACGGCGGACTGACCCGGATCAGAGACGGCGGACTGACCCGGGTCAGAGACGGTGGACGGTAGACTGACCCGGATCAGAGACGGTGGACGGTAGACTGACCCGGATCAGAGACGGTAGACTGACCCGGATCAGAGACGGCGGACTGACCCGGGTCAGAGACGGCGGACTGACCCGGGTCAGAGACGGCGGACTGACCCGGATCAGAGACGGCGGACTGACCCGGGTCAGAGACGGTGGACGGTAGACTGACCCGGATCAGAGACGGTAGACTGACCCGGATCAGAGACGGCGGACTGACCCGGGTCAGAGATGGTGGACGGTAGACTGACCCGGATCAGAGACGGCGGACTGACCCGGGTCAGAGATGGTGGACGGTAGACTGACCCGGATCAGAGACGGCGGACTGACCCGGGTCATAGACGGTGGACGGACCCGGATCAGAGACGGTAGACTGACCCAGATCAGAGACGGTAGACTGACCCGGATCAGAGACGGCGGACTGACCCGGGTCAGAGACGGTGGACGGACCCGGGTCAGAGACGGTGGACGGACCCGGATCAGAGACGGCGGACTGACCCAGATCAGAGATGGTAGACTGACCCGGATCAGAGACGGCGGACTGACCCGGATCAGAGACGGCGGACTGACCCGGGTCAGAGACGGTGGACGGTAGACTGACCCGGATCAGAGACGGTGGACGGTAGACTGACCCGGATCAGAGACGGTCGACTGACCCGGATCAGAGACGGCGGACTGACCCGGGTCAGAGACGGCGGACTGACCCGGGTCAGAGACGGCGGACTGACCCGGATCAGAGACGGCGGACTGACCCGGGTCAGAGACGGTGGACGGTAGACTGACCCGGATCAGAGACGGTAGACTGACCCGGATCAGAGACGGCGGACTGACCCGGGTCAGAGATGGTGGACGGTAGACTGACCCGGATCAGAGACGGCGGACTGACCCGGGTCAGAGATGGTGGACGGTAGACTGACCCGGATCAGAGACGGCGGACTGACCCGGGTCATAGACGGTGGACGGACCCGGATCAGAGACGGTAGACTGACCCAGATCAGAGACGGTAGACTGACCCGGATCAGAGACGGCGGACTGACCCGGGTCAGAGACGGTGGACGGACCCGGGTCAGAGACGGTGGACGGACCCGGATCAGAGACGGCGGACTGACCCAGATCAGAGATGGTAGACTGACCCGGATCAGAGACGGTAGACTGACCCGGATCAGAGACGGCGGACTGACCCGGATCAGAGACGGTGGACTGACCCAGATCAGAGATGGTAGACTGACCCGGTTGAGGGTCCAATCAGGTTTGATGCTTCCTGTCCTGGTTTTATGGTTAAGAATATAGAAACCAGTTTAACAGCTGGTAGCCTGGAAGGAGGCCACGCCCCCTGACTGGGCGTGATGTGATACCTCATTACATCAATGATGACATCACGTCTGAACAGGCCGACAGGAGACACTGCAGGGCGTCCAGTGGTGACATCACTTGTAGTCAGGGACTGTAGGGGGTGGGACTAATGAGCTAGCCACGTGTAGGGGGCGGGGCTAACTTCTGTGTGTCCAGGTGACTGCTGGCTGTTGGCGGCCATCGCCTCCCTGACGCTCAACGAGTACGTGATGGCGAGAGTCGTCCCCCCCGACCAGAGCTTCAGCGACGGCTACGCCGGCATCTTCCACTTCCAGGTAACCATGACAACACTGCTGCTAGCACTGTTAGCACTAGCACTGATTGCACCCAGCTCTGTTAGCATTAGTACTGTACTCCTACTACTGGCTACTGCTTACATTAATGTTAGCACTGAACTGTTAGCATTAGCCAGTGCTAGCAGTACTGTAGGTGGCTGTAGACTCAGGAAACCTGAGTGGATCTGATGGCAGGAACAAGACTCCTCCCAGCTGGCCTAGTGGGCGGAGCCTCAGGCAGTGACATCATGTGTCTCACCTGTAGTTCTGGCAGTTCGGTGAGTGGGTGGACGTGGTGGTGGACGACCGCCTGCCGGTCAAAGACGGCGAGCTGCTATTCGTCCACTCGGCGGAGGGGCGGGAGTTCTGGAGCGCCCTGCTGGAGAAGGCCTACGCCAAGTAAGACCCGCCTGACTAG
>JABVMC010000109.1:0-5000 GCA_013358685.1 Antennarius maculatus | reverse complement strand
TCTGTGGGCGTGGCCTGTTCTGACTGTGTGTGGGCGTGGCCTGTTCTGACTGTGTCTGTGGGCGTGGCCTGTTCTGACTGTGTGTGGGCGTGGCCTGTTCTGACTGTGTGTGGGCGTGGCCTGTTCTGTCTGTGTGTGGGCGTGGCCCGTTCTGACTGTGTGTGTGTGGGCGTGGCCTGTTCTGTCTGTGTCTGTGGGCGTGGCCTGTTCTGACTCTGTGTGTGTGGGCGTGGCCTGTTCTGTCTGTGTCTGTGGGCGTGGCCTGTTCTGACTGTGTGTGGGCGTGGCCTGTTCTGTCTGTGTGGGCGTGGCCTATTCTGACTGTGTGTGTGTGGGCGTGGCCCGTTCTGACTGTGTGTCTGTGGGCGTGGCCTGTTCTGACTCTGTGTGTGTGGGCGTGGCCTGTTCTGTCTGTGTGTGTGGGCGTGGCCTGTTCTGACTGTGTCTGTGGGCGTGGCCTGTTCTGACTGTGTGGGCGTGGCCTGTTCTGACTCTGTGTGTGTGGGCGTGGCCTGTTCTGACTGTGTGTGTGGGCGTGGCCTGTTCTGACTCTGTGTGTGTGGGCGTGGCCTGTTCTGACTGTGTGTGTGGGCGTGGCCTGTTCTGACTCTGTGTGTGTGGGCGTGGCCTGTTCTGTCTGTGTGTGGGCGTGGCCTGTTCTGACTGTGTGTGTGTGGGCGTGGCCTGTTTTGACTGTGTGTGTGGGCGTGGCCTTTTCTGACTGTGTGTGGGCGTGGCCTGTTCTGTCTGTGTGTGGGCGTGGCCTGTTCTGACTGTGTGTGGGCGTGGCCTGTTCTGTCTGTGTGGGCGTGGCCTATTCTGACTGTGTGTGTGTGGGCGTGGCCCGTTCTGACTGTGTGTGTGTGGGCGTGGCCTGTTCTGACTGTGTGTGTGTGGGCGTGGCCTGTTCTGACTGTGTGTGGGCGTGGCCTGTTTTGACTGTGTGTGTGTGGGCGTGGCCTGTTCTGACTGTGTGTGGGCGTGGCCTTTTCTGACTGTGTGTGTGTGGGCGTGGCCTGTTCTGACTGTGTGTGTGTGGGCGTGGCCTATTCTGACTTTGTGTGTGTGGGCGTGGCCTATTCTGACTGTGTTTGTGTGGGCGTGGCCTGTTCTGACTGTGTGTGGGCGTGGCCTTTTCTGACTGTGTGTGTGTGGGCGTGGCCTGTTCTGACTGTATGTGTGTGGGCGTGACCTGTTCTGACTGTGTGTGTGTGGGCGTGGCCTGTTCTGACTGTGTGTGGGCGTGGCCTGTTTGTCTGTGTGTGTGTGGGCGTGGCCTGTTCTGACTGTGTGTGTGTGGGCGTGACCTGTTTTGACTGTGTGTGTGTGGGCGTGGCCTGTTCTGACTGTGTGTGTGTGGGCGTGGCCTATTCTGACTGTGTGTGTGTGGGCGTGGCCTATTCTGACTGTGTGTGTGGGCGTGGCCTGTTCTGACTGTGTGTGTGTGGGCGTGGCCTGTTCTGACTGTGTGTGTGTGGGCGTGACCTGTTCTGACTGTGTGTGTGTGGGCGTGGCCTGTTCTGACTGTGTGTGTGTGGGCGTGGCCTATTCTGACTGTGTGTGTGTGGGCGTGACCTGTTTTGACTGTGTGTGTGTGGGCGTGGCCTGTTCTGACTGTGTGTGTGTGGGCGTGGCCTATTCTGACTGTGTGTGTGTGGGCGTGACCTGTTTTGACTGTGTGTGTGTGGGCGTGGCCTGTTCTGACTGTGTGTGTGTGGGCGTGACCTGTTCTGACTGTGTGTGTGTGGGCGTGGCCTATTCTGACTGTGTGTGTGTGGGCGTGACCTGTTTTGACTGTGTGTGTGTGGGCGTGGCCTGTTTTGACTGTGTGTGTGTGGGCGTGGCCTGTTCTGACTGTGTGTGTGTGTGGGCGTGGCCTGTTCTGACTGTGTGTGTGTGGGCGTGACCTGTTTTGACTGTGTGTGTGGGCGTGGCCTACAGACACGTTCTGGACCAACCCCCAGTTCGTGATCCGGTTGGACGAGCAGGACGACGACCCCGACGACGGCGAGGACGGCTGCAGCTTCGTGGTCGGGCTGATCCAGAAGAACCGCCGGAGGCTCCGCAAGCAGGGGGAGGACATGCACACCATCGGGTTCGCCATCTACGAGGTGGGGGGGGCCGGGCGGGGGCTCAGGGCGGGGCTCAGGGGCGGAGACCCCATCCACCACGACTGATGACTCGCCTGTTCTGCTGTTCCTCAGGTTCCCCAGCAGGTGAGCGCCAGACGCCTGACAGGTCAAAGGTCAAACAGCAGCTACAGGTCAAAGGTCACACATCACAGAGCAGTTAGAGGTCAAAGGTCACACATCACAGGCTCACAGCGTTTGAAGGTGTGGTGCTGGCTGGCGGTCCAGACTCTGAACAAACGCAAAGGATCATGGGAGTAAATATGAACATGTACGGCTTCACTGTTGGCTAACGGCAGGTTAGCAGCCCAGCTAATCGCTAGAATGCTAAGGTAGTCGACGGAAATGTAAACCAGGAAGGGCGTTTGTCTCCTGCTGATGACATCATCAGAGGCTGACGGGCATGGTCAGGAGTGTCCGCCCTCCTCCCTGCATCCTATTGGTCGCTGATTGGCTGCTTCCCCCCCCAGTTCCAGGGCCAGAGGGAGGTGCACCTGGACAAGAACTTCTTCCTGAGCCACGCCCAGACGGCGCGCTCCGAGACCTTCATCAACCTGAGGGAGGTGTGCTCCCGCTTCAAGCTGCCCCCCGGCGAGTACCTGATCGTCCCCTCCACCTTCGAGCCGCACCTGAACGGGGACTTCTGCATCCGGGTGTTCTCCGAGAAGCAGAACGACACCCAGTAAGGCCCTGGGGGGGCGACTGGGCGATAAGGGGGGTGGTCCTTCTGGGCGTGGTGTGAATGGGGGCGGTCCTTCTGGGCGTGCTGGTGACTGCTGATGTCTCCTCCCCTCAGACCATGTGACGATCCCGTCGGCGCTGAACTTGATGACGTGAGTGTTCTGCCAAACACAGCTAATGCTAACATGCTAGCCTATGAAAACAGCTAATTATAACATACCAGCCTGTGAAAACAGCTAATGCTAACGTGCTAGCCTATGAAAACAGCTAATTATAACATACTAGCCTGTGAAAACAGCTAATGCTAACGTGCTAGCCTATGAAAACAGCTAATTATAACATACCAGCCTGTGAAAACAGCTAATGCTAACATACTAGCCTGTGAAAACAGCTAATGCTAACATACTAGCCTGTGAAAACAGCTAATGCTAACATTTGACGTGGTCACTTTGACCTCATATTTTCACTGATCAGTGAATTCTGATTCTGTGAGTATTGACAGATGATCGATCGATCGATCGATCACTCTGGTCAGACTGATGCTGACTCTGTTGCCATGGTGACCAGGAGCTGGTGCCTGACGAGGAGGTGGACGCTGGATTCAGAGGCCTCTTCCAGAAACTGGCGGGAGCCGTACGTATGATGTCATCGTACACCTGTGACATCATCCATCCTGAAGGCGGGGCTTCTGGTGTGACTGTTTCCTTTTGGCTTCCAGGATATGCAAATTTCTGCGGCGGAGCTCAGAACCATCCTGAACAAGATCGTCGGCAAACGTGAGTTATAGCTGTTCACCCGTCTACCTGCTCACCCGTCTACCTGTTCACCCGTCTACCTGTTCACCCGTCTACCTGTTAACCCGTCTACCTGTTCACCCGTCTACCTGCTCACCCGTCTACCTGCTCACCCGTCTACCTGCTCACCCGTCTACCTGTTCACCCGTCTACCTGATAACCCGTCTACCTGTTTCACCCGTCTACCTGTTCACCCGTCTACCTGTTCACCCGTTCTACCTGCTCACCCGTCTACCTGTTCACCCGTCTACCTGTTCACCCGTCTACCTGTTCACCCGTCTACCTGCTCACCCGTCTACCTGCTCACCCGTCTACCTGCTCACCCGTCTACCTGTTCACCCGTCTACCTGTTCACCCGTCTACCTGTTCACCCGTCTACCTGTTCACCCGTCTACCTGTCACCCGTCTACCTGCTCACCCGTCTACCTGCTCACCCGTCTACCTGTTCACCCGTCTACCTGTTCACCCGTCTACCTGCTCACCCGTCTACCTGTTCACCCGTCTACCTGTTCACCCGTCTACCTGACATGAAACTCTTCCTTTACAGGAAGTGACATCAAGACAGACGGCTTCAGCATGGAGACCTGCCGGGTGATGGTCAACCTGATGGACGTATCCTTGAAATCAGTCAATCATTCTATTGATACAACAGGTTACTAGCGTGTCATATGTGTTCTTGGTCATGTGACGTTAGCGTACGGCGGTCCACCAGGTGATGCTTCCTGAACTCCAGATCAGGACAGCGGTAACGGGAAACTGGGCCTGGGAGAGTTCGCCACCATGTGGAAGAAGATCCAGAAGTACCTGGTGAGGGTGTTACCATGGGAACGTGTCCATCGGAGCGTTTCCATGGGAACGTGTCCATCGGAGCGTTTCCATGGGAACGTGTCCGTCGGAGCGTTTCCATGGGAACGTGTCCATCGGAGCGTTGCCATGGGAGCGTGTCCGTCGGAGCGTTGCCATGGGAACCAGCTGAGTGTTTCTCTCCTCCAGTCCATCTACAAGAAGAACGACCTGGACAACTCGGGCTCCATGAGCACGCCGGAGATGAGGGTCGCTTTCAAGGACGCAGGTCGGTTCATTCTGGAAGGTTTCTGATTGGCTGAGCCAACCTCGGTGGGCGGAGTTTAAATGCCGTGACGGCTTCTTACTTCCTACTCATATTCTCTGTGAGCAACAGGCCTCAAGCCCCGCCCACCGCCATCGCCAGGTGGCATTACCATGGCTACGTTGTTCTGCTGAGCTAGTGGACGGGGCTCAGTTCCGTCCCAGCGTTCCGTTAGCTTCCTGTTCCCTAGCAGGTCAAGGGTCAGAGGTCGTCTCCACTAACAGCTGGACCAACTTTAATCTGATTGGTCCTCTGAAGTCGCCCCACCCCCCAGACTGTCTGCTTCCT
>JABVMC010000108.1:17500-50857 GCA_013358685.1 Antennarius maculatus | reverse complement strand
CTAACCCTAACCCTAACCCTAACCCTAACCCTAACCCTAACCCTAACCCTAACCCTAACCCTAACCCTAACCCTAACCCTAACCCTAACCCTAACCCTAACCCTAACCCTAACCCTAACCCTAACCCTAACCCTAACCCTAACCCTAACCCTAACCCTAACCCTAACCCTAACCCTAACCCTAACCCTAACCCTAACCCTAACCCTAACCCTAACCCTAACCCTAACCCTAACCCAGCTTTACACACACCTGCTGGCTGACCCCGGCTTCCAGAGCTGCGTGGAGGAGAAACCTGCGTTAACGCTGACCTGACGGCGGTGAACCGAACTGACGTCACCTCTGTGTTAGAGACGCCAAATCTGGCATGAGCCAATCAAATCCATCCCCACCCATCATTCAATCATCATGGTCTCGTGGCTCCTGGCTGCAGCCATTTTCATCATTAGTCTGATTTCCTCGAATCCACCGACACAGCGCACATGCGCAGCACAAGTTGTTCACGTCCAACATGAACTGTTATTTGTAGGAGCCATAAATGGATTTATGGGTGTTTTGTAGGTCTTATGATGGCGTACTCACTGTTTGTTGTTGTTTGTGATGTTGTTTGTGTGATCACATTAATAAAGAGTTAAACGTATTCTTTAGTTGGGCAGTGATTTTTCTTGAAGCGCGTCTGACAAAGGAAGGCCCCGGCATCAGCCTCTCAGCAACTCTTCGGTTTTTGAAGTCGCTACCAGTTGTGTTTCTGAGGATTCATTTTATTCTTGAACAATTACAACGCTCTGAACTGAAAATGTGAATAAAGCTCAAAGCTGAATATTTCAGAAGAATCACAGCGAACATGAAGGAGAGCAGGAACCAAAACAAGAAACCAGATTTAATATTTAAACACAAGTCCTCACACCAGAGATCCTGGACATGAGGGTCTGACCGCCTGACTTTATTGAACCCTGCAAGGATCAATCATCATAAATCAATCCTATAATATGGCTACAACAGAGCAAGCAAGAATTAACACATTAAATTAAATTATAGTAGGTTTTATTCAGAAAATATATGCAATATAGGAAAGTGCTGCTGTCTGGGCTCATAGAGCTTTGTGTGGTTGCAGTACACCCACCGTGCCAGCAGAGGACACCCACGTTCCCAATGAATGGGGCACCAAGTAATGAACCAGTTTGACACAATTGTCCCAAAGGGTTCGAAGCCCCATTTGGACATCACTAGAGACGTGTTCAGTTGAAACCTACAGTGTAGGTTTCATGTAAATGACAGAACTGTCAGAAGTGTTTGTGATTCAGGTTCAAACCAGGTGTGTGACCAACAGAAGCCATTAGAGTAGATGAAAATCATGACTGATGTCTTTAAACCAGCAATGTCATCATATCACCATGAAGTCACCATGATGTCACCCTGGTCACCATGGCCACCATGATGTCACCAATGCATCCTCTGAATATTGATACAGGGTCTGCAGGTTCCACCACTTTGTGCTCCAACAGCGTTGCTGACCAATCAGCTCCAATCCCTCGTGGACTCGACTCCAGGGCTGAAACCAAACCATGTGAACATTCTAGCTGAGCATCAACGCAGGTGCTAACGATCACATTGACAACAGGTGATGCTTCCAGGTGTGTTGTTGCCACGGTAATGGAGTTCACATAGCAGGGACATTCTGAATGTCATCGGTTCTAAA
The DNA here is from genome assembly GCA_013358685.1 of Antennarius maculatus. NCBI lineage: Eukaryota > Metazoa > Chordata > Actinopteri > Lophiiformes > Antennariidae > Antennarius > Antennarius maculatus. The sequence goes on along the minus strand of JABVMC010000108.1, from coordinate 49,161 downwards.
GTCTTGGACACGCTAAACCCTCATAATGACTACTGAGGTGGTGAAATGAAGGGAAGACCTGAAGGAGCTTTTCTGACCATGTGACTGTTCTGATGTTCACAACCGTCATCTCCAACCTGTTAGTGTTTGTCTCCAGCTATGCTAACAGACAGGCTAAAGATGGCTGTGATACCAACGCATCTTTAAGAAGGTTTCATGATGCTCACCCAACACGCTCACGTAAAATGTTAGCAGTGGAGGACCTGGCTCTGGAGATCCAGGAGGCGGCCCCTCAGGCTCCGGGAGGACCTGGTTCTGGAGATCCAGACGGTGGCCCCTCAAGCTCCTGAAAGACCTGGCTCTGGAGATCCAGGAGGCGGCCCCTCAGGCTCCTGGAAGACCAGGCTCTTCTTGTGTGATTTGTTGTTCATGCTGACTCTAATCAGTGTGCTGCATGTAGTCAAACGATTCAATCAGGCCACAGACGTTTGCTTTCTAATGCATTGATGTCACCAGGCTTGAAGCGTCATGTTTCAGAGGAAGCGAACATTAGAGCATTGAGACGTGGGAAACATCCAGTCCAGGCAGAAACATATTAAAGATATCAGTCATCTGCTTCAGGAGATCCAATAACCCCCAGACCGTCAGCGTGATGAAGGTCACGTTGATGAAGGTCAAGAGAGGGATTGCCATGACAACCATCAATAAAAGACAATACAGGTAGTCCTCAACATATGAACACCCAACTTTGTCCTCAATGTACGAACACCCGACTTACGACCACATGTAGATACAAACGCGCTCCGCCATAGCCAATTACTGCAGTTCCCTTCTCTGCCACGACCTCCGTCGAGCTGCACCGCTGTTTCGTACCCCCTTGGATACTTGACCGTTTATCATGGTTTATAAGGCTATGCGAGTCGTATTAGCAAAAAGCATAAGGCAAGCGATGACAGGTGAGAAACGCGACAAGCGACGCTATGGTGCTACAGCGTTTTATTCCGTTTGCGTTGTTCTCATGTCCTGTAATTGTTTCTGCTCAGCCTTAGTGTTTAGATCTTTAGTGTTTAGAACTTTAGTGTTTACAACTTTAGTGTTTACAACTTTAGTCTTTAGAACTTTAGTCTTTAGAACATTAGTGTTTAGAACTTTAGTGTTTACAACTTTAGTCTTTAGATCTTTAGTGTTTACAACTTTAGTTTTTACAACTTTAGTATTTAGATCTTTAGTGTTTACAACTTTAGTGTTTAGAACTTTAGTCTTTAGATCTTTAGTGTTCAGAACTTTAGTCTTTAGATCTTTAGTGTTTAGAACTTTCGTGTTTCCAACTTTAGTCTTTAGATCTTTAGTGTTTAGAACTTTAGTGTTTACAACTTTATTCTTTAGATCTTTAGTCTTTAGAACTTTAGTGTTTACAACTTTAGTCTTTAGATCTTTAGTCTTTAGAACTTTAGTGTTCACAACTTTACTGTTTAGAACTTAAGTCTTTAGAACTTTAGTCTTTAGATCTTTAGTGTTTAGAACTTTAGTGTTTAGAACTTTAGTGTTTAGAACTTTAGTATTTAGATCTTTAGTGTTCACAACTTTAGTGTTTAGAACTTTAGTCTTTAGATCTTTAGTGTTCAGAACTTTAGTCTTTAGATCTTTAGTGTTTAGAACTTTAGTGTTTAGAACTTTAGTGTTTACAACTTTAGTGTTTACAACTTTAGTGTTTACAACTTTAGTCTTTAGATCTTTAGTGTTTAGATCTTTAGTGTTTACAACTTTAGTGTTTCGAACTTTACTGTTTAGAACTTAAGTCTTTAGAACTTTAGTGTTTACAACTTTAGTCTTTAGATCTTTCGTCTTTAGATCTTCAGTGTTTAGACCTTTAGTGTTTAGAACTTTAGTGTTTACAACTTTAGTGTTTACAACTTTAGTCTTTAGATCTTTAGTGTTTAGAACTTTAGTCTTTAGAACTTTAGTGTTTACAACTTTAGTCTTTAGATCTTTAGTGTTTAGAACTTTAGTGTTCAGAACTTTAGTGTTTACAACTTTAGTGTTTACAACTTTAGTCTTTAGATCTTTAGTGTTTAGAACTTTAGTGTTTACAACTTTAGTATTTAGATCTTTAGTGTTTACAACTTTAGTGTTTACAACTTTAGTCTTTAGATCTTTAGTGTTTAGAACTTTAGTGTTTAGATCTTTAGTCTTTAGAACTTAAATGTTTAGAACTTTAGTCTCTAGAACTTTAGTCTTTAGATCTTTAGTGTTTAGATCTTTCTTTAGAACTTTAGTGTTTACAACTTCAGTCTTTAGAATTTCAGTCTTTAGATCTTTAGTCTTAGGGCAGTTATGACATTTAAATGACCTCAGGGTAGAGATTGAAACTCATCCACTGCCAGCTCTTTGTGCCAATTGATCTTTGGTGGACTTTCGCTGCGGACATTTATCAGCGTTTTCTTTTTCTTCTGAACCCATCCCATGATGCTTTGCTCAGAGTGACACCATGTTCACTCTGACATACCATAACTTTGTTGCATCGCAAGCTGCCGCCACCTCTCCGTCTGATTCTCCATCCTTTGTTCTGTCACTGGATCAGTCATCATGACGATAAATGTCGTGATTAGAAGCCTGATTTTCACTGATGAGCTCTGCTGACCATCCTCTCACAAACAGCCTTGCGGAACCAGTTGTGTTCATCGGTTGAGAATTACCTGCATGAAGTTTCAATTCATCCGTCCTGTCAGACAGATGTGATCCGTATTAAGGTGCAAACTAGAATACAAATATTTACTGCAAAGTTATCAATCAAAAGTGTGCAAAAGTGCTCAGTTGACTCCTTTGGTGGTATCAGCCTGGGGGAACAGGTGGTTTCTGGGCCGGAAGGCCTGCCTCTGCTCCTCGTACATGCTGATGTACGACCTGAGGAGGTCCTCCATCGTTCCGGCCTGGAAGAAGATGAGACTTCACACACACTGTTCTTCAAGGGCACAGGTAGGAAGAGAACACAAGACAGAAGGTCACCTGTGAGGTCTCACAGACAAAGCCGACGCCCCTCAGCAGGGTGCCTATGGTCATGTGGAAGTGGCTGCCTTTGCTGTGGTAGTCCATGATGCGGCTAAAGGGGTGCATGATCAGCATCTCCTGAAAGGTTTCCAGAGCATCAGAGCCACATTCATCTCAATACACATAGTGAAAGACTCTGCTGCACAACCTTTGTGGACGAGTCTATGAAGGTCACGCCTTGCTTGCTGATGGCAATCACGATGGATGAGGGGTAGCTGGACTCACATGTTTGCTGCAAAGTCAAAAGAAAATGAAATCCCACCAAGACAACAGAGTCAAGGTTCCACCACGTCTGCCTGACGACTCACTTTAACGTCAAAGAAGGAGCAGCCGAAGGTCAACCACCTGGAGACAGCTCTCAGGAAGGCGATTTTGGCTTCCTGCACCGTGATGCCGCTCTGCTTGTTGTAGGAGGAAATGATGTGCTGCAAAGAGAAGAATACTCATGAGTCCTTAGGATGGACAGATGCATCATTAATGTGGGCATCGCCTTTACCTTCTTCCAGTCTTCAGGGGACATGATTCGTATCTGGTCAGCAGGAACCAACTCCTTCAGCATCCTGGGGATCATGACAAACTGCGACCTGTCCGAATCCACTTTGACACGGAAGAGCAGGCCTCCCAGGTTGACCATGTCCTCTCTGGTGCAGTCATGGCGCCCCCGGAGGTACTTGGGCAGCTCCTGATCAGAGACGACCCAGAGGTCACGGATTACGACCCAGAGGTCACGGTTTACGACGATCAGCGCCTTGAAACAGCCTGAGGAGGATGTTTGGTTGGGTACCTGTGGGAAATGGAAGGTGAGGTCTGCAACTAGGTCCTTCCCTGGACTGACGTTGAACCACAGCTTCCTCTTGAACATCACGAGGTAGAGCACGCTGGCCTGACTGCCTGAAGAACAAGACCTGAACTCTGAATACGGAAAAGAGCTGACATGAAATGAGCCAGGCGTCGGAATGATGCTTTACTTTCTTTCCCTCTTTTTCCCTTCTTGGACACGTCCCCAGCCTGTCGGAGGCTGTCAAAGAAATACTGCTGCTCCTCCAAGCTGCAGACCTGAGACATAGAAACAGCATCAACACATTTGAGGAGTGTCATCAATGCAGCTCCAGAACATTCCTGGCCTCCAGACGAGTTGCAATCCAAAGCTGACTCATCATTTATTTAAGCTAAAGCCTTTACTGGAGCATCAGAGGCGGGGGCACATGCTAGTGTGCACGTGTCGCCAGGAAGTATGCAATTCACCTCACATCCAATCAGTGTGCGCCGTCTGTAGAACCGCCTTGTCCGGCTTTCTGTCACATGACAGCGATTCTGGGGACTGAAACACGTGAACCAACAAACACCCACCCCTGGTTAGACCTGACCCAGCCTGACCTTGGAGGGGGTCTTCAGGTACAGGCCGTAGCCGTCAGCGGAGCTCAGCTGGAGATGGAGGCAGATGCTGGAGCACAAGTCTCTGATCGTGGTCGTCGACGTCACCTCAAATATCTACACAACAAGAAGTCAAGCAGGACTGAATGCTGACAAACGCTAGTGGCTTAGATGGACGTCTGTCCTGTCAACACTACGCCCTCAAGATTAGCTTAGCCTAGCATAGAACCGTTAGCCCGAGTTGTAAAGGAAAAACACAAACATACTTCTACGTTATTTCTAAAGTCATTCCTTGTCTCCTGGTACTGTTCCTGTTAGCCCCCACCTTAGCCCCAACCACACAGACGGGTCACCTTAAGAATCACACTGAGTGAGTGTATGTGTGTGTGTGCGTGTGTGCGTGTGTGTGTGTGTGTCTGTGTGTGTGTGTCTGTGTGTGTGTGTGTGTGTGTGTCTTACCTCATCCGTGTCATTTGGGAAGTGGACTTTATGGAAGATCTGGGTGCTGTTCTGCTGGATGGCGTCAACTTCTACCTGGTGAGGGGGGGACTTCCTGGGCTCCTTACTGGGGGTTCAAAGACAGGTAAATACCCATCATGCATCATGACAACAGTTCCTAACCCAAACCCTAACCCTGACCCTAACCCTAACCCCTGACCCTAAACCAAACCATGACCCTAACCTTATTAACTCTAACCCCTGACCCTAACCCTGACCCCTGACCCTAACCCTTATTAACCCTAACCCTTATTAACCCTAACCCCTGACCCTGACCCCTACTAGCCCTAACCCAGTAGAACACTCGACTCTTGCGTTCAGACTCTGGTGTGACCCTGAGTCTCCCACCTGCTCATCCCCTGCAGCCGCTGCAAGCAGCCGGGGGCCAGCTGATCTCGGGGCCGCGACTCCAGGAAGCGCTGGGTGTGTTTCACCAGACTGGGACTGGGGGGGAACAAGCCTGAACACAACCACATCAGCTGCCAGCCGCGTTCTATACTCAGCCTGAGAGCAGGAGAGGAGCTGGTGACAGGATGCCCTGGCCTTGTTGTCATGGAAACGCTTTAACGATCAGAGGGGCGGGGCCGACCTGTTGCTGTTCAGGGTCATCTGTCTCATAATCTGGCAGTAGATCTCATCCTGCAGGGCCTCATGCTGAGTCGCCGGACCAAAGATCTGGTCGGTCAGCTCCAGGGGGCTGCGCACATGTTTGAGGGGGTAGTCGCCCATGTACTTCAGGATGGGTGGGAACCGGGTTAAGGAAGAACCTGCACACGTCACCAGCGGGTGGGGTCCACCGGTGCCACTCTGGAGTCTAAAGGAAGGATATCGGTGAAGGCACTGCAGGACAGGTTGCTGAGGTGGGGGCTGCTGGTCAGGGTCCTCATCAGCGGCTGCTTCAGAGGTTCTCTGGAACAAACCCACAGCTTCTCCGCCTTCGACGCGCCTTGTCGACCCAAATGCTTCGCTGCAGGCCTGCTGACGGGGGGGACACCGTCTGCATCAACACCCTTCAGAACTCCAACAGGAGCTGAACCCAACGTTCTTACCTGAAGTTCTCCAGGGCAAACTCCTTCAGGGAGACGGGGGCCACCGTTTCTTCTTTCTGTGGGGTGGTCAGTGTGACAGGAGCTTTCTTCTGGCCTGGACTGAGAAGGTCCTGATGGGATGGACGGTTCATCACTTACACCACAGGGGAGCGCTAACACCACCCATCAGACTCTGCTGAACCCACAGACTGGTTTACCGCCTGTCTAATCTACAACAATACTGTAATCCGTTGCGCCCCCCCCCCACCCGTGTGCCACTTTTGTAATAAAACTGTCACGTAGTTTATGAGTAGAAGATCCTTTAATTGGCTATTCTTCTGACATGCCCCGCCCACTCTCCGACTGTCATCAGCGGTTAAATAGAAGACTGACTTCTACTGCAAACTACTGTATTTACCTCTTTGTGCAGGAACTGCCCCACCAACCCATCATCATACCCCCCCTCTAAGAGCTCCCCACCCTACCAGCATGTCTTCAGATGGCCTGCTGAGCGTGGGCAGGAACTGGACCAGGTCCTTATGGACCACGCCGCTGCTGCTGGTCCTCTGGTTGGTGGCATGGAGCCACTCGCTGGGGGTGTCGTGCCCCACCTTCTCTAGCAGCAGCAGGTCTCCTCGCTTACAAACCAGGAACGTGGGGTCATCTGCAGGTGGGACATGGAGGTTTGGATGTGGGGTGATCACCGGATGCTGTGCCGGCTGGGGGCTCTGACCTGGGCTGCTGGTGTCCTGCTGAGCCAGCAGGTAGAGCGACCGCTGCCTCAGCCCCCCCAGGTGATGCTCTATCAACGCCGCCATGTCCTCGGCCTCCTCACACTTCAGCTCAAACGATCCTCTGACTGTCGTCAGACTCACAGATGGAGCTCTAAGGGGGGGCTGGCTGGACGGGGCACAGAAACACTCCATTGGCACCAAAACCACCTTCATTACAGATACATGGGTACCTGACTATCTGTCCGTCCAGCCATCCATCCATCCATCAATCTATTAGCAGAACAACAAGAGGTCAAAGGTCGTACTGTAAGATCTGTGCGTCCTTGATCTCCAGGTACAGAAGCTCCAGGAGCTTCTTGTCCCTCCCGTCCATGAAGAGGACTCCACTCCAGTTCACTGCCACCACAAACCGGCTTTTGGGCAGGGGGGGTCCTGAGTAGAGACAGGCGGTGGTGGAGAACCGGGTTCAAAGCGGCGTTGAGCTGATGTCACGTCACCTGGGAGTCGACTCACCTGATATCATGATGACCTCATAGAACTTAGAGAAATAGAGGGGCCATTTGTGACGGGCGTTGTCCACCAGCTCTGCTTTCACGCTCTCTGGTCTCTGGTCTCCTCTGGCGTCAGGACCCTGATTGGCCAGGAGACACAATGACCTTTGACCTTCACCACCCAGCAGCTTCTGCTGTGGAGTCTGTACCTGGAGGAGCGCTGAGCTGACGAGCTGGACCCACTTGGACATGGACTTGCTCTCGATCAGAGGGATGCTGATGCAATCCTCTACCGCCTTCTGGACGTGTTCCATGCTGTGGGCGGAGCCAAACTGGATGTAGAAGTGCTTGGCTGCCAGATGGACATACTCGTCCTCCTGAGAGACGGGTCATGGGTTCTGTTAGGCTCTGAGGAGCTGAAGGTGATCAGCTTCATGCTAACACTTAGAACAGCGTGACTAATCAACCTCCAGTCACTAAACGACTGGACCTACAGTGTCTGGCCACTGGGGGGCAGCGCAGACGAGCTGTATGACATTAAGACGTTTTTGTGTCCAATGTTAACATTCATTCCCCTTCTCTAGATCCGTCTCCGGTCTCCTGCTGCTGGACTGTCTAGTAACTGTCCTGCCGGGGGACACCTCACCTTCTCACAGGCGTACTCGCCCGACTTGATGCCCTTGATGACCTGTCTGTAGATGAGGTCTGTGCTGACGGGGTCGGTGGAGCAGTTGTGCCAGGGCCTGAACAGCTCCTTGCGGATGGAGAGGCTCCAGGGGGCGTCCTTCTCCGCTTTGCCCTGCCTCCTCATCTCCTGCTCGCACTGAGACACGGCGTCCAACACGTGCTTCCCCCCACTGCCCAGGGACCACATCTGCAACCACAGCAGGAGGTCCAGGTCCTGTTCGATGCTCAGTGACAGACGGGTCCACGGAGCACACTCACCTTGTCGTACAGGCTGATGTACAGAGAGAAGCCACACGTGTCTCCAAGCGCAATCTCGTCAGCCAACACCCGACAGACTTCACCTGAGGTGGAGGCGGAGTCTAGATGTAGCTCCATGGAGCGGCCATCCGTCAGCGTCACAGACACGTCAATTGGATTCCTAGTCCTTGCTGCCTGTGAGAGCGAGACAGACTCAAGTACTGAGCAGCTGCTTCAGATCCAAACCCCAGACCTTGAGGTCGGTGACTCCACCTGCAGCTCCACCGAACATGGTAGCTCCTTCCGTTCCCCGTTGGTCCTTATGCGACGCAGGCGCTCCGCACAATAGGCTCCATAGCCGTCCGGCCCTCTGAGGACAAACCTCTCCAAGTACTGCAGAGTTTAACAGGAAGTGGTAGAATGAGACGGCATGCAACTAGAAATGTCCCATTAATGAGGAGCTGCTGCAGCCTGACCTTTAGGAAGACGTCTGTAGGGGGGAAGACCCCCAGACAGACGGACAGGAGGGTCCAGCCCTGCATCCGGCTCCTCCTGCTCTGATTGTTGGACAGCTGTTTGCAGATCTGACAGTAGACCTCGTCCCTGCATAGGTTGATGAAGGAAGGGTTAGGGGTTAGGGTTAGGGGTAAGGGTTTAGGTTTATGGTTAATGACATCAAAGCTGAGGGAACAGTTCCCACCTGATGTCCCGTCTTGATAGAGCATTTCCAGCAATGATGTGGAGCTTCTCCAGGGATGAAAGTGGCCGGTCCAGCGTGGGACCCTCTCCGATCAGAAGGTCCTCGTCCTCTGTCAGGTTCTCTGGCTGGAAAGACAACAACATGAAGAACAGCTGAAGCACTGCACACAGACACACCCACAACACGTCGACGGTCAGCTGACCTCCTCAGGAATGGCAGAAGCCCGTCTGTTTCCACCTCCGGGCTTTTTCTTGTTCTTCCTCAGGATTTTCTGTGGAGGAAATACAGGATGAGAAGGAGGGATAAAGAACAATTCACCTCTGCTGTCGACTCTCAACAAGTTCTAGTGGTACTAGTTATGACATGGTTCTGACCGAGAACACAGGAGTCAGACTTTCAGATGTTCAGCCAAGAGACGTCACTGCTCTGCTGCGACGAGCAGCCCTAATCCTAACCCCTAAACCTAACCCTAGCCCTAACCCCTACCCTAAACTTAACCCTTACCCCTACCCTAAACCTAACCCTAGCCCTAACCCTAAACCTAACCCTAAACTTAACCCCTACCCTAACCCCTACCCTAAACCTAACCTTAACCCCTAACCCAAGCCCTAACCCTAACCTAAACTTAACCCTTACCCTAACCCCTACCCTAAACCCTAACCCTAACCCTAGCCCTAACCCCTAACCCTAAACTTAACCCCTACCCTAACCCTACCCTAACCCTAACCCCTAACCCTAGCCCTAACCCTAACTCCTAACCCTAACCCCTAACCCTAAACCTAACCCTAGCCCTAACCCCTAACCCTAAACTTAACCCCTACCCTAACCCTACCCTAAACCTAACCCTGACCCCTAACCCTAGCCCTAACCATAACTCCTAACCCTAACCCCTAACCCTAACACCTAACCCTAACACCTAACCGTAAACCCTAGCCTAACCCCTAACCTTAACCCTAACCATAGCCTCTAACCTAAACCTAAACCTAACCCTAACCCCTAACCCCTAACCTAAATCTAACCCTAACCCCTAACCCTAGCCCTAGCCGTGGCCCCTAACCCCTACCCTAAACCTAACCCTAGCCACTAAACCTAACCATAGGCCTAAACCTGACCCTAACCCTAACCCTAGCTCCTACCCTAACCCATAACCATAACCCTTATCCAAACCCTGTGGGTTTGATCAGTGCTGACACATTTCTAGAATTTTCATTTTAGAGAAATACCCACAATGCCTTTCTTTAGTAGACCTCAGATGACCATTCCCGTGCTAAGGAATGCTAACCATTAAAGCTAACATAACATGCAGCAAGAGGCGGCGGTGCCTGCTAGCTCACCTGGTCCAGCCCCACCAGATGGCTCAGCCTGCGCCCCCGCCTGTGGGGCGGGGGGTTTGGGAGGCTGTTGGATGTTTGGGACGACGTGTCTGGAGATCTGGGCTCCGGCAGGTCCTCCATGAAGCGCAGGATGACCCACCAGACCGTCAGACATGCCTGCAGGGGGGCAGGAGAACCCGGGAGTCAGCTTTGGAAAACCCAGAACAAACCCTGTGGGGGTCTCATGGCTGTCCCTCACCAGAGCGTCGCCTTCATCGTCATGGGGAAGAAGAGGCGTCTTCAGCCGCTGACAGATGTGGGTGTGTGTGGCGGCGCCCTGGAAATGTAGGATGCTGAACCTGTAGAATGAAAACTCCTCACTGCCATCATCCAACTCTTCGTCCTCCGGCGGGGGGGTGGAGGTCGTCACGGTGAGCGTCGGGACCAGGAGGTCCTGCACCGGCTCTGGGGTGACTCTCCTCATCTTCACAGAACAAAGGATCAGCATCAGAGCTTCAGTCAGCAGAAGAGTCACGTGATCAAACACAAATCCAACCTCAGGCTCATCCGACTCCGATCCGTCCTGCTCCACCACCACAGGAGGGAGCTGAAGGTCATACAGGTGCTCCTCCAGATCCTGCTCTGTGATTGGTTCAGGCGTTTCATTGGCGAGCTCTAATTGGCTGATAGCTTGTTCCTGCTGAACCTCCAAAGCGATTCGCTGTCGGTTCTCCTCCATCTGCTGGGGTCATGGGACAGGAGACAGATGTCCAAACTAGAGACATTCTTGATGACGGAATGTTTTAGGACGTTCTTACGTCAGTCCTCAAAGCTCCAGCTTTCTTCCGGGCCAGCAGCCCCCTGGCGTGAGCCTGCAGCAGTAGGACCGCATCCCTCTGCTGCTTCCAGCCCCTCCTCAACTGGTAGCCACGAACCTGCAGAGGGTCACAAGTCAGTCAGCTCAGCCCTAACCCTAACCCAAACCCGACCAACCCTAACCCATAACCCATAACCCTAAACCCTAACCCTAACCTCAACACTAACATAACCCTTGACCCCAACCCTGCCCCTAGCCCAAACCCCTACCTTCAACATCAACCCCTAACCCTTGACCCTAACCCTACCCCAAAACCCCTAAAACCCTTACCCAGCTACACCAGGTACCTGTGTCTGTATGGTTAGCGCCGCTGCCCTCTGTCTCTGGTACTGGACCTGCAGCGTCCTCCGGCGGATGGTTGCCACCAGGCGCTCTATGCCACGCTGCAGCTGGTGGGTGGAGAGGCGACATGTGACTCAGCTGTGCAGTGTTCAAAGACAGTCAGGAGCAGGCTTGGAGTAGTTTTACAAAAGCCTGAGACCTTTCTGTGCTCTTTCCTGTCCCTGTAAGCCCTCCAGTTCCTCTGCAGCAGGACCGCAGCCCTCCTCTTCCTCACAAAGGCCTTCCTGCAGGAGGGGGAACAGGGTGGTGATGTTTGCTGGATCACAAGCAGAGACCACATGCTGTTCTGCACCTGTCCTTGTGGGCCATCAGGACTCCCTGGATCACCAGAGCCATCCTGTTGAGCTCCTGCTCCCTCAGCTGCTCCAGGAGGGTATCGTACACCTCCTGAGGAAGGTTAGGGTTAGGGTTAAGGGTTAGGGTTAGGATTAGGGTTAAGGGTTTAGGGTTAGGGTTAGGGTTAAGGTTAGGGTTAGGGTTAAGGGTTAGGGTTAAGGGTTAAGGGTTCGGGTTAAGGTTAGGGTTAGGGTTAGGGTTAAGGGTTTGGGTTTAGGGTTAGGGTTAAGGTTAGGTTTAGGGTTAGGGTTAGGCTAAAGGGTTAGGGTTAGGGTTAAGGGTTAGGATTAGGGTTAAGGGTTTAGGGCTAGGGTTAAGGTTAGGGTTAGGGTTAAGGGTTAAGGGTTAAGGGTTAGGGTTAGGGTTAAGAGTTAAGGGTTAGGGTTAAGGGTTAGGGTTAAGGGTTAGGGTTAGTGTTAAGGGTTAGGGTTAAGGGTTAGGGTTAGGGTTAGTGTTAAGGGTTAGGGTTAAGGGTTAGGGTTAGAGTTAGGGTTAGGGTTAAGGGTTAGGGGTTAAGGGTTAGGGTTAGAGTTAGGGTTAGGGTTAAGGGTTAGGGTTAGGGGTTAAGGGTTAGGGTTAGAGTTAGTGTTAGGGTTAAGGGTTAGGGTTAGGGGTTAAGGGTTAGGGGTTAAGGGTTAGTGTTAGGGTTAGGGTTAGGGCTAGGGTTAGTGCTAGGGTTAAGGGTTAGGGTTAGGGGTTAAGGGTTAGGGTTAGGGGTTAAGGGTTAGTGTTGGGGTTAAGGGTTAGGTTTAGGGTTAGGGTTAGTGTTAGGGTTAAGGGTTAGGGTTAGGGGTTAAGGTTAGCGTCAGTGTTGGGGTTAAGGGTTAGGATTAGGGGTTAAGGGTTAGTGTTAGGGTTAAGGGTTAGGGTTAGGGGTCAAGGTTAGCTGGGGTTCTGTTGTACTACAAAAAAAGCTCACCCTCAGAAAAATCTTGGTTTTCCCTATTTTCCAGTCGTCCTCGTCCTGAATGGCCCTCCTGCAGATGGCCTCACAGCAGGCAGCAGCGCTCTTCTGGAGAGATGACAAACACTTGATGCTGAGGAGATGCAAACCACCATAATGCCAGCGACAGCATTATCCTTTAGATGTCAGCAGGATGCTGGAGAGAACAAGGCGTCACAAATCACCGTGTTGGGGTTGCAGACGCTGGTCTTCAGCAGAACCCTGTAGCGCCTCAGGAAATGGGCGAAGCGGTGGCGTACAGGGTACCCCAGCTTCCGGATGCGGACGGTGTCCATCATGCCAGAGTACCTGAGCTGGCGGAGGCAGAGCTCTCTGTCAAACACCTGCAGCAGATGGAGGCTGTGAGTACTCTTCATCACCATGGAAACAGTGGTAAGAGGCGGGGCCTGCTCTGGTGCCTCACCTGAGAGCGTTTGTCATCGTTGGGCTTGAAGCAGCGGATGAAGAACGGCTGGCAGGCGGACAGAGTCTTCATCAGCGAGTCCAGAGACTGACGGAACTGAGCGCCCAGCGTGGGAACCTGCTTCTGGTCAGCCTGGACAGAGAGGGGGGGTCACATGACGCACCATCAGCAAAACCATGTGACCTGCTCACATCCTTCATACCCGCACTGAGTTCAGAGGTGTCATGACAATCTTCCTGTTGCCAAACTTCACTCCATTGGTGGAAAACTCAGGCTCAAACATCTGGCGAAGCAGCTGATTGGCCGACACATCGACTGCCTGGATGAGGTCAGAGCTGAGAGTGTCTCTGTTCTTCTCCAGGAACCCTGAAGGCCACATGAAAAGGTCAGAGAAGCTGCAGCAGGAAGCAGCCTTCATCCGCTTCCTGTTTGTGTACCTGAGGAGTCATAGTAAACAATGCCTGCAAAGTGGCGAATCCCAAAGTGTGTCCCCCGCTCACTCCTTGGAGGCACATAGATCTGGCTCCCCCCATGGTGCTGGTTCAGCTTCTGCAGCAGCGTGGAGTCCGACCCCTGTGAAGGCAACACCCCTTAGTAACGGGTGGGGCTGCGATCGCCATGGCAACTGATTCAAGAGGTCGACCAATATCGTGACAGGTTCTTTATTTCCTTCACACAAATCCAAATTCATTACCTAAAGTAATGTTTCCATGGAAACCACACAAAATACAATTAGCATACGGTTGTCCAAGCAGGAAGCTTGGTTAATCAGTCAGTGTGACGTGCTTGTAGTTTGAGTGATGGATGCCATCTCCTGTCGCCATGGAGACAAACACCATTAGCACTGAAGCACAGATGAAGCACCTGGGGGAAGTGGCTCTCCTCGTCAATCAGAGCCAGCACAGTGCAGGGCGCCCCGCCAAGGAGCTCCAGGATGGGCTGGTTGTCGCTGAACTGGACATTCTTCCACACGACGCCCTCCTTCAGGTACTCCTCCTGCTCCAGCTTGAAGATGTGGCCCACAAAGAACTGCTGCAGCTTCTCGTTGGCGAAGTTGATGCACAGCTGCTCGAAGCTGCACGAAGACAGGTTTTAGTCTGGTCCAGCTGGGCGCAGCCCTGCAGGACAGGTGGAGACTACCTGTTGGAGTTGAAGTTCTCGAAGCCAAAGATGTCAAGGAGGCCGATGGACAGGAAGGACGAGCTGGGCTCCTTCACCGTCCTCTGACTGATGACGCTGTTGATTTTAGCAACAATCCACAGGAACAGCTTGTTGTAGATCGCCTGAAGAGAAGAGAGCAGCTGTTGGTACAGATGCTCTGCCCCTTCTGGCCCTCACCCGCCCCCTCTAGCACCCCAGGCCCTTAGAACCGTCCCCCTCTAGCCCTCACCCCCGCCCCCCTCTAGCACCCCGGGCCCTCAGAACCGCCCCCCTCTGTTGACCCTCAGACACTCGCCCCGGGCCCACGGCTCTGTCACCTTGACGAAGGCGTCCCTGCAGTCAGCGGCCTGCCAGGAGCTCAGGGGCGTGGTCACACTGTCTCTGCTGGTGGTGAGGGAGCGGTGGGTCAGACTCCACGCCAGCAGACGTTGGTCCACCTGCAGGAAACAAACCATCAGTCGCTGCTGACCTTAACCCTAACCCTAACCTCTAACCCCTAACCCTAACACTAACCCTAACTTGAATCCTAACCCTAACCCTTTATAACCCTCACCCTAACCCTAACTCTATAACACTAACCCTAACCCTAACCTAACCCCTAACCCTAACCCCTATAACCCTAACCCCTACCCTGATCCCGACCCAACAGCATCAAGACAGGACAAGACAGGACAGGAAGGTGTACCTCCAACAGCGCCGCCGCCGCACTGAAGCGTTCCCATGTGATGACATCACTGGTTTCCAGGTTTCTGTCTGTGTTGGCTGGCGGGAGATAAACAACAAATGTGTCAGAGCGACGCCCCTTTCACTCAGCTGTAGAATGTAAAACAGAAAACACCGTTAACGCCTGAACGCAGCACCAAAACCACGTTTCTGGTAGGTAGATCAACAAGATGTTGACACAACAGCTGCGTCATGTGACGCCACCCAAACACAGCTGATTGGACACTGAAGTGTTCATTAGCCCCCTTATACAAACCAGACCTCAGGAGGCTGGGGCAGAAACATTCCTGACATGAAACTTGTCCGGAGGGAGGTGTACCCTGGAATCTGACGTTCCCCAGATGCAGGATCGCTGCCAGCAGCTTCAGGACCTGCAGACGTTCCCTCTCTGAGAAGAACACCCCCATGGCCGAACAGATGCGCTGGAAGTCTGCAGCATCGTCCCGGCTGTCACACAGCACACAGCCACCCTGCGGCGCAGAGGGTCGGTCAGTGGGTACCTGCAGGGCTGCGCCATATAATGGGCCTCTGGTAGCTGTGCTACCTTTGTGAGGAAGACGTATTCATCAGCGTTTCCCAGGGACAGAGTCTTCCTCTCCTCCGCCGACACCCCTGCCAGCAAGCAGTAGAAGATGTGGTAGTTCCTCTCCTTCGGGGCCTGAGAGATACGGTTAGGAGGAAGGGTTATAGGGGTTAGGGTTAGGGTGAGGGTGAGGGTTAGGGGTTAGGGTGAGGGTTATGAGTTAGGGCTATAGGGGTTAGGGTTAGGGTTAGGAGTTAGGGTTTTAGGGGTTAGGGGTTAGAGTGAGGGTTAGGAGTTAGGGCTATTAGGGTTAGAGTTCGGCCTCATGAGGTCTCGTTAGCAGCATCACCTGGTGGCAGACGCGAGACTTCTCCAGCAGGTACTGCTCCACACGAGCTCCTTCAATCACTCCATCCTGACGCAGGAAGATCTCCAGATACTTGCCGAAGCGGCTGGAGTTGTCGTTGCGAACCGTTTTGGCATTTCCAAATGCTGCGGACAGAGCAGGAGCAGTTAGGGTAGGGGTTAGGGTTAGGGTTAGAGTTAGGGGTTAGGGCAGTGGTTCCTAACCTGGGTTGGATCGAACCCTAGGGGTTCGGTGAGTCGGTCTCAGGGGTTTGGCAGAGACGAAGGTCAAGACAAAAAACCCGACACGATGTGTCGGCTGTTTTTGCCGAACAAACACGAATCACTGTGTACGTTTGACACATCGTGTCAATTGGTGATGACACGCCCCCCTTAGCCATCACTGGCTGCAGGTGATCACGCTACATCAATTAGCCTACCTGTGCTACAGGGGATTTTGCACACTCAGTAGTCAATTTATGCCTGTCATGATGTTACGTCATCTGATTGCGTTCTTAATATTGTAATTCATAGTAACTATGTTGGTCAAAAAAAGAAAGTGGTCGGACGAATATGTGCAACGTGAATTTACATGTATTGTATAACGGAACGTGATGGGAGTCAGCGTTCTGCAGGATTTGAATGTCAAGTTGAGCAACTCTAGTCTGGCACTGGAAAAATAAAGGAACACTTCCTTAAGCTGATGGAAAACAACAGAAACAGACTTTGCTGTGAAAATGACATCAGAGTAACACTTGTCAAGGTGAAGCTACGCATACCTGTCTCTCAGTAACAACAACAGAAATCACACTGCAGGTAGGTCATTTCATGGGAGTTCATGCACTGTTTTTTACTAAAGAAGGGTTTGGTGAGTGAGCATATGAAACCGGCAGGGTTCAGTACGTCCAACAAGGTTAAGAACCACTGGGTTAGGGTTAGACTTAGGGTAAGAGATAGGGTTAGTGTAGGGATTAGGGTAAGGGTTAGGGTAAGGGTTAGGGTAGGGATTAGGGTAAGGGTTACGGTTAGATTTAGGGTTAGGGGTTAGGGCTAGAGTTAGGGTAGAGGTAGGGGTTAGGGTAAGGGTTAGGGTAAGGGTAGGGGTTAGGGTTAGGTATAGAGTTAGGGTAGGGGTTATGGTTAGAGTTAAGGTAGGGGTTAGGGTTAGAGTTAGGGTACGGGTTAGGGTTAGAGTTAGGGTAGGGTTAGAACCCTAACCCTAACCCTAACCCATGACGCTCAGACTGACCCTCTAGGATGGGGATGGGTTAGTGTTAGGGTTAGGGGTAGGGTTGGGTAGGGGTTAGGGGTAGGGT
This sequence comes from Antennarius maculatus, assembly GCA_013358685.1. Classification (NCBI taxonomy): domain Eukaryota; kingdom Metazoa; phylum Chordata; class Actinopteri; order Lophiiformes; family Antennariidae; genus Antennarius; species Antennarius maculatus. The sequence goes on along the minus strand of JABVMC010000108.1, from coordinate 32,082 downwards.
TAGGGGTAGTTTTAGGGGTAGGTGTAGGGTTAGGGGTTAGAGCCACCGTGTTGTGGCTCCATGAAGCTCACACTGACCTTCTAGGATGGGGTTGGACTCCAGGATCTCCTGCTCCACCTGCTGCTCAGAGAGTTCCCCGCTCGTTGCTGCCAGGAACTGCAGGATCAGCTTGGTGCTCTCCGTCTTCCCCGCTCCAGACTCCCCACTGAGAAAAGACACACGTGAGCACCCCTGTCTGTCCCACGCGCATGGGCTGCAAGGTGACCTCTGACCTGATGACACAACACTGGCTCCTGCCGTGATGCAAAGCGTTTGTGTAGCACGCCTCAGCGATGGCGAAGATGTGAGGAGGGAGTTCCCCCAGCTTCCTGCCGCGGTACAGCCGCACCTGAAACACGCCACATGGACACACCCACAGGAGACACGTCACACAGACACGCCCATAGAAAACATGTCACACAGACACACCCACAGGGGAACAGGGACACGCCCACCGACAAGTGGGGGCGGTCTCCAGTCCCACCCACCTGCTCCCCTGAGTAGATGGGGAAGTCCTGGTAGGGGTTGACGGCCACCAGCACTGATCCGATGTAGGTCTGCAAACACAAAGGTGGGGGTGAATCAGTAGGTCGCCCCCCCCACAGGTCTGCAAACACAAAGGTGGGGGTGAATCGGTAGGCCCCCCCGCCACAGGTGCGCCTTACGTAGATGACGTCCTTCTGGTGGCGCAGCTGCAGGTTCCTCAGGAGGCCGGCCTCTGTCAGCTCCCCCAGCTGGATCATGTCATCCACCCCCTTCACCGAGGTGGGGTGCATGACCTTCAGGGAGGCCTCCAGCTCTGGGGGGAGGCTCCTCTCCTGGGGGGGCAGAGACGTTACGGACCGGTCTATGACAGGACAGCATTTGATTGGTGCTCCCGCTCGCACGGCGTTTACCTGCCCCCCATCAGTCACCAGGAACCTCCGACCGCATGCCGTCTCCTGGACCCTCGCCCCTGTGGACACCCCCACGCCTGAGTCCACCCACACCCACTCCCCCTGGAGGTCACACCACACTCAGGTTCACTCCTTCCTGGAATCAGTGAGCACCGGGAACTTCCTGGTCAGGGACAGCAGCTCTTACCTGAATCAGCATCACAGGTTCTGGCCCCCCAGCAGAGACCGGACGAGGAGGCCTGGGTCTGGTTCTGAATCCGGTTCCGGTTCTGGATCTGAATATGGTTCTGGTTCTCACTTTGGTTCTGGCTCTGGATCCTGTTTCTGGATCCTGGTTCTGGATCCTGGCTCTGGATACTGGTTCTGGTCCTGAATCCGGATCTGAATCTGGTTCTGGTCCCAGGAGAGTCTAGAATACGTCTAAAGCCCGACTCACCTCGGCTAAATAATCGTCAGTCGCGCTCAGAGTGGGGGGGGCTGTCTGGTTTTATGACACTTGGACTTTGAAGCAACTCAGGGCAGAGAAACCTGGGGGGGGGGGTCCCTGAGTGGGAGTGTCCATATAAACACACACACGGCTTCATGATGACTTGGTGCAGCCTTTGGACCCGGGGGGTGGGGGGCACTGCTGGGAATCGACCCGACTCTTCTGTCCTGGAAACATTCAGGAAACGGTTTCAGCGGGTCAGGAGGGGTCAGACCTGATCACCTGACACCCACCTGGGGGGTGCTACCCTAACAGCCCCCATGGAGGAGGGGGGCCTCAGGTGATTCACTGGCGTCAGAGATTAAACCGTCTGAAAGCAATAATCCAAAGGTGAAAGGGCGGGGCACTGAGGGGGCGGGGCCTCTCCTCACCCGGGCAGAGTTCACCTGTCGCCCACCCACTGGTGACATCACCAAACCAGGCAGAGCTCATGAGGCTTCAGACCCCCCCATGAGAAATGAACACAGGCAAAGTGTCTCCTTGGTGGAACTTTATTAGTGTTGGTTTTACAGTACGTTTTCAAACGCCCCCGGTGGGGGCGTGGTCAACAAAGTGACTCATTAGTGATCCTACCTGGAAACGGATCCCAGCCCCGCCCCCATCTGTTGCGGGCAGAGCTCAACAAAACGCATAGCTGGTTCCTTTAATGACTGAATTGTGACGCTTCAGGTGTTTCACACCAAACAGAAAGTATTAAACAGCTAGGCCCCGCTCCCATGCAGTTTACAATGACCCCCCCCCCGCCCGCGTCACACCAGTAAAAAGGTCAGGTGTATTTCCTGCTGTTTCCTTCGTAGCTCCGCCTCCTGGTGATGAGGTCACAGGTTCAAAAAACAAGCAGCTCCATTAAATTAAGTTAAAAAAATCAAAAAAATTTAAAAAAATACATCAAAAATACATCAAGTCCTTCAGTTTGAGAGCAGCATTAAAATAATGAAGGGGGGGGGGGGGCGTCACTCAGACAGGGGACAACTCAGAGCTTCTGCTGCCGTCTGTCACAGGTTCTGCTGCTGCTGGTTCTGGTTCTGGTCTGGGGGGCCTCTGCAGCGCTGCGCTGAACTTCAGGCCGGCATCGGTTCTCAGCTGGACATCCACCAGTGTGAACAGAGTGATGACCTAAACACAAGGTCAGGGGTCAGAGTGTCAGAGGGCTCAGAGTTGTCACAGGGGTCAGAGGGTCAGAACCCCCCCCAACCCGTGTGAGGCTCACCTGTTCCACTGGGGGGTCCTTGGGGTTCTCGGGGTTCCACTCCAGACTCAGCTCAGACCTCCTCCCCAGCTTCCGGTGACGGAACGACTTCAGACCCCCCACCGACTGCAACACACCAGACGCTTTAAGTTCTGCTCTCCTTCCAGGACCATCCGTGGAAAAGGAAACTCCGCGATAAAGCGACCAACTATGTTATTATTTATGGTAATTTAAACGTTTATGAACTCCCCCATACTGACATTAAACCACCTTCTATCTGAATTACCTTTAAAACACTGATAGACTGTTTAAAGCACCTTGTGTCATGACGTGTGCTGACGTACGAGACTCACGGAACGCAGTGCACTTCCTGATGCTGTCAGCCAATATGCACATACGATATCACATGACTGCCTACCAAAAGTCAGTGATGTAGTGAAGCCGCGAGTGTTGATGCACAATTGCTGTAAACGAGGGATTACTATAAGCGAGGGATTACTGTAAATGAGGGATACTGTAAACGAGGGATTACTGTAAACAAAGGTTTACTGTAAACAAGGATTACTATAAACGATGGATTACTATAAACAAGGGATTTCTGTACACAAGGGATTACTGTAAACGAGGGATTACTGTAAACGAGGGATTACTATAAACGAGGGATTACTGTAAACAAGGGATTACTATAAACGAGGGATTACTGAAAACGAGGGATTACTGTAAACAAGGGATTACTGTACACAAGGGATTACTATGAACGAGGGATTGCTGTACACGAGGGATTACTGTACACAAGGGATTACTGTAAACAAGGTATTACTGTAAACGTGGGATTACTGTAAATGAGGGATTACTGTAAACAAGGGATTACTGTACACAAAGGAATACTGTACACAAGGGATTACTGTACACAAGGGATTACTGTACACAAGGGATTACTGTAAACGAGGATTACTATAAAAAAGGGATTATTATAAACAAGGGATTACTGTAAACAATGGATTACTGTACACAAGGGATTACTATAAACAAGGGATTACTGTACACAAGGCATTACTGTAAACAAGGGATTACTATTAACAAGGGATTACTATTAACAAGGGATTACTATTAACAAGGGATCACTATTAACAAGGGATTACTGTGAACAAGGGATTACTGTATACAAGGGATTACTATTAACAAGGGATTACTATAAACAAGGGATTACTGTACATAAAGGAATACTGTACACAAGGGATTACTGTACACAAGGGATTACTATAAACAAGATTACTGTACACAAGGGATTACTGTACACAAGGGATTACTGTAAACAAGGATTACTATAAACAAGGATTACTATAAACAAGGGATTATTATAAACAAGGGATTACTGTACATAAAGGAATACTGTACACAAGGGATTACTGTACACAAGGGATTACTATAAACAAGATTACTGTACACAAGGGATTACTGTACACAAGGGATTACTGTAAACAAGGATTACTATAAACAAGGGATTATTATAAACAAGGGATTACTGTACACAAGGGATTACTATAAACAAGGGATTACTGTACACAAGGGATTACTATTAACAAGGGATTACTATAAACAAGGGATTACTGTAAACAATGGATTACTGTACACAAGGGATTACTATAAACAAGGGATTACTGTACACAAGGGATTACTGTTAACAAGGGATTACTATTAACAAGGGATTACTGTACACAAGGGATTACTGTAAACAAGGGATTACTATAAACAAGGGATTACTGTACACAAGGGATTACTGTACACAAGGGATTACTATAAACAAGGGATTACTGTACACAAGGGATTAATGTAAACAAGGGATTACTATAAACAAGGGATTACTGTACACAAGGGATTACTGTAAACAAGGGATTACTATAAACAAGGGATTACTGTACACAAGGGATTACTGTTAACAAGGGATTACTGTAAACAAGGGATTACTATAAACAAGGGATTACTGTACACAAGGGATTACTGTAAACAAGGGATTACTATAAACAAGGGATTACTATAAACAAGGGATTACTGTAAACAAGGGATTACTATAAACAATGGATTACTGTACACAAGGGATTACTGTAAACAAGGAATTACTATAAACAAGGGATTACTGTACACAAGGGATTACTATAAACAAGGGATTACTATAAACAAGGGATTACTGTACACAAGGGATTACTGTAAACAAGGGATTACTATAAACAAGGGATTACTGTACACAAGGGATTACTGTAAACAAGGAATTACTATAAACAAGGGATTACTGTACACAAGGGATTACTGTACACAAGGGATTACTATAAACAAGGGATTACTGTACACAAGGGATTACTGTAAACAAGGGATTACTATAAACAAGGGATTACTGTACACAAGGGATTACTGTAAACAAGGAATTACTATAAACAAGGGATTACTGTACACAAGGGATTACTGTAAACAAGGGATTACTATTAACAAGGGATTACTGTTAACAAGGGATTACTATTAACAAGGGACAAAAATTAAAGTTGTTTCCAAAGGAAACAAATTAAGAGTTTAGTTTTTATATTGATCTATTGACTAAACTCAATCCTTGCATCGCTCCTACCATATATCTGTTATTATGGGATGCATCAACATCAGACATTCCATTGAAGCGCATCCCATGATGCACTGCTGTCTGGAGGAAACATGAACTGACGCCTCACACCGACTCCCCCCCCCACACTGACACCCCCCCCCACACTGATTCACCCCCCCCACACTGACTCACCCCCCCACACTGACTCACCTTGCAGTAGATGCGTTTCTGCACTCGGTATCTGAGCAGCATCACATCAAAGGACTCGTTCAGCACCCCCATCACCATGGCCTGGGACTCCAGGGGGCCACACTCCTGGGGGGTGAGGGTGGGGGTTAGGGTGAGGGTGAGGGTGGGGGGTTAGGTCATGGTCATCGTCAGACCAGGATGTCAGCTCAAAAGCTTCCTCTGAGGGCCCCCCCCAGACCCGAGTGCCCCCCACCCACCTTGACAAACACCCCGAAGAAGAGCTCGCTGCTCAGCTCCTGGACCCTCTTGGACGTGGACTTCCTGTCGTTGCAGAGCGACGCCTGTTTCTGCAGCTGCTCTGCTGACAGACTCAGACCTGGACCCCCACCTGTAGGACAGGACCAAACATTGATGTGAGGGGGGGGCCACCGCCAGCAGGAGGTCTGAGGGGACCCCTGAGACCCACCCAGAGAGGCCCCCAGCAGGCGGTGGACCAGGATGTCGGCGTATCTCCTGATGGGGGAGGTGAAGTGGGTGTAGAGTGGCACATTGAGGGCGTAGTGCCTGAAACGCTCCGGGGACAGCCGCCCCGAGCAGAAGTACAGCGCCACCTGGACACAAACACAGCCATTAGCGGGGGTCACGCTCCAGTGGGATGGGGGGGTCATGCTGTGTTCATCAGGAGGCGGGGACACCCACCTGCATGGGGCGGGCACACATGTGGGTCAGGACCTCCTTCCTCACCGATGAGAACTCGTCTTCACCCACAGCAGCATGGAGGCTCCTCTGGGGGGGGGCACAAGACACAGCTGGGGTCACCCTCTGGGGTCAACCTCTGGGGTCAACCCTATGGGGGGGTAAACCCTCTGGGATAAACCCTCTGAGGTTAACCCTATGGGGGTAAACCCTCTGGGGTCAACCCTCTGAGGGTAAACCCTCTGGGGGTCAACGCTCTGGGGTCAACCCTCTGGGGGTAAACCCTCTGGGGGTCAACGCTCTGGGGTCAACCCTCTAGGGGTAAACCCTCTGGGGGGTCAACCCTCTGGGGGTCAACCCTCTGGGGTGAACCCTCTGGGGTCAACCCTATGGGGGTCAGCCCTCCGGGGTCAACCCTCTGGGGGTCAACCCTCTGGGGGGGTCAACCCTCTGGGGGGGTCAACCCTCTGGGGTAAACCCTCTGGGATAAACCCTCTGAGGTTAACCCTATGGGGGTCAACCCTCTGGGGGTCAACCCTATGGGGGTCAGCCCTCCGGGGTCAACCCTCTGGGGTCAACCCTCTGGGGGTCAACCCTCCGGGGTGAACCCTCTGGGAGGAAGTGAATCTGGGGGGTCAGGACACACGTGCAGCGCTCCAGAGGACGACAGGTCGATCTCCAGCCCCAGCTGGTCAAACAGCTCCTGCAGCTCGTCCACCATCTTGGTCTTTGGGGGGGGGTGGCACCGGAGGAGGGCCCGTTCAGGGAAGTTGCGGTGGATCCGGTGGGCGGCGGCCATGTTGGCCAGCAGCATGAACTCCTCCACCAACCTGAGGACAAGTAGCACCATGAGGGCTAGGGGGCAGCACGCCTGGAGATGGGGGTCACCTGTAGCTGTCCTTGTTGGTTAGGCACCTCTACCATAGTATAGGACAGGTACCACACCATAGTATAGGACAGGTACTACACCATAGTATAGGACAGGTACTACACAATAGTATAGAATAGGTACAACACCATCGTATAGGATAAGTACTACACCATAGTATAAGATAGGTACACCACCATAGTATAGGACAGGTACTACACCATAATATAAGATAGGTACTACACCACAGTATAGGACAGGTACTACACCATAGTATAGAATAGGTACAACACCATAGTATAGGACAGGTACTACACATAGTATAGGATAGGTACTACACCATAGTATAAGATAGGTACTACACCATAGTATAGGACAGGTACAACACCATAGTATAGGACAGGTACTACACATAGTATAGGATAGGTACTACACCATAGTATAAGATAGGTACTACACCATAGTATAGAATAGGTACAACACCATAGTATAGGACAGGTACTACACATAGTATAGGATAGGTACTACACAATAGTATAAGATAGGTACTACACCATAGTATAGGACAGGTACAACACCATAGTATAGGACAGGTACTACACATAGTATAGGATAGGTACTACACCATTGTATAAGATAGGTACTACACCATAGTATAGGACAGGTACTACACCATAGTATAGGACAGGTACTACACCATAGTATAAGATAGGTACTACACCCTAGTATAGGACAGGTACTACACCATAGTATAGGACAAGTACTACACCATAGTATAGGATAGGTACTATAGCATACTGTAGGACAGGTACTACACCATAGTATAGGACAGGTACTATACCATAGTACAGGATAGGTACTATAGCAAATCGCGGTGGTCCCCGGGCCGCAGACCGGTACCGGTCCGGGGGTCAGTTGGTACCGGTCCGTGGGTTATTTGGTACTGGTCCAGGGTCATTTGGTACCGGTCTGGGGATCATTTGGTACCGGTCTGGGGGCCATTTGGTACCGGTCCGGGGGTCATTAGGTACCGGTCCGTGGGTCATTTGGTACCGGTCGTGGGTCATTTGGTACCGGTCCGGGGATCATTTGGTACCGGTCCGTGGGTCATTTGGTACCGGTCTGGGGGTCATTTGGTACCGGTCCGTGGGTCATTAGGTACCGGTCCGGGGGTCATTTAGTACCGGTCCGTGGGTCATTTGGTACCGGTTCGGGGGTCATTTGGTACCGGTCCGGGGGTCATTAGGTACCGGTCCGGGGATCTTTTGGTACCGGTCCGGGGGTCATTTGGTACCGGTCCGGGGGTCATTTGGTACCGGTCCGGGGGTCATTAGGTACCGGTCCGGGGATCTTTTGGTACCGGTCCGGGGGTCATTAGGTACCGGTCCGGGGATCTTTTGGTACCGGTCCGGGGGTCATTTGGTACCGGTCCGGGGGTCATTTGGTACCAGGCCGCACAGAAAGAAAAAATAATTGACATTTCTTCTGTTTTATTTATTTCGGAGTCTGAAAGATGTCTTATTTTTAAAGTGACGTCTGCTGAGTGACACACAGACGAATGTGTGCGCCTGTGCCTCTTGACAAGTCTGGGTCACGTGACAGGTTACCAGCTGTTACCCCTAAATTAAGCGCCCACAACTGCCCCAGTGTTCTGGATTTAAATCAAGGCAGATTATCCTGAGATCGCCCTAAAAGTATCTTAATCCCTGCTTCCATTCCAACCTCCTGTCTCTGTGAAGTGGGATTTTCTGCAGTGACCATAAAGAAAACCAAACTGGAGTAGACCGGACCAGAACACACTTGAGGTGTCATCGTCTCCGTTACCCCTAGATCAGCGGTCCCCAACCATTAATTCACTAATATTGTAATTATTATTATTGATTGACTTGTTCACCCTTTGACTGATAATGATCAGTATTTCTCCTACGTAGAATGAACTGATTGTCAGTCGCTATATTTAAAATAAACCTCATCACTTCAATCCAGTTTTTAATAGAATTATTTCTGAGAATTATTTTGTTCACAGAGATGTTGATTATCAATTTATGAAAAAAAGGTTGTTTATTGTCTGTTGATGTCTGCATTTTACATTAAACCACTGATTTATTATTAGACTACAGCTGTCCTGGTGTGTTAACCATATCGACAAATGAAGACCGGTCCGTTAAATATGGTCTGAGATGAAACCGGTCCGTGGAGATAAAGAGGACCGCTGGTCTATCCCATAGTATGATAGAGTACCTATCCTATAGTTGTTGTCCCGGTACTGGTACAGGTAGCACCCCTGGGGGGTGGGCTGGGGGGACTCACCTGTTGCTGTCCCTGTACTGGTACAGGTAGCACCCCTGGGGCATCATAGTGTCTCTGTCCAGAGTGAAGGACATTTTGACCTGGAACAACAAGAACAATGTTCAGCAGCCTCACAAGTCCCAACCAGCGCCTACAAGGTTAAACCGTTGGAGTGAGCCCCGCCCACAGGGGGGCAGGGCCAGCACTGACCTGGTCCAGCCGGAGGGCTCCGTTGGAGAAGCGCTGTGCCCGCAGCTTCTGGGCGATGGCGTGCAGGTGGAGCACCGCCTGGTGGACCCGCTCCACGGGGTGATCCGGGTCCACGGGGGGCAGCCCCCCCACCGGGACTGTCCCCTCTGGGGCCTCAATCAGGCTCTGGGCGTGGTCGTAGCTCAGCTTCATGCAGGAGCGGATGACCGAGCGGCCAACCCACTCGCTCAGGATCTGGGGGCGGAGCCACATTAGACAGAATGACTGAGCGGCCAACCCACTCGCTCAGGATCTGGGGGCGGAGCCACATTGGACAGGAAATAGAAACAGATAGGGTCGGTTTCACGTGAAGCCAGCATGAAACGACTTCCTGGCGAAGTGGTGGGGGTGTTCACCTGTTACCTTCTGGCTCCTCCCACCAGGGATAGGCAGGCAGGCAGGCAGGCAGGCAGGCAGGCAGGCAGGCAGACAGGCAGGCAGGCAGGCAGGCAGACAGACAGACAGACAGACAGACAGACAGACAGACAGACACACACACACACACACACACACACACACACCTTCCCCTCAGGCGTGAGCTTCCAGACGATGGAGAAGGCCAGTCGGTCGGTGAGAGGGTTCAGACTGCAGAGCTCCTCACACAGCAGGCGGGGCAGCATGGGCACCACCTGGGGCAGAAACCCCCCCCCAATGGATCAGAACCGACCAATCAGAACCAACCACTCAGAACCAATGGATCTTGCGCCCCCCACCTTCTGGACCAGGTAGACGCTGGTGGCTCTCTGGCTGGCAGCAGCATCCAGGGGGGTGTTCTCCTCCACAAAGTAACTCACGTCAGCGATGTGGACCCCCACCTCAAAGTTTCCTGTGTGAAGCAGACAGCATGACTCCCCCCAAGCAAAGGGGGGGGGTCAGGTGTGGTCGTGTATTTACCGTCTGGGAGGAGTTTACAGGACAGGGCGTCGTCCAGGTCTCTGGCGGTAGCGGGGTCGATGGTAAAGACACACTCCTTCCTGCAGGGGGGACACCAGAGTCACATGACCACCAATAACCAATGCCACACAGCTGAGTCACATGACCACCAATAACCAATACCACACAGCTGAGTCACATGACCACCAATAATCAATACCACACAGCTGAGTCACATGACCTCAAATAATCAATACCACACAGCTGAGTCACATGACCACCAATAATCAATACCACACAGCTGAGTCACATGACCACCAATAATCAATACCACACAGCTGAGTCACATGACCTCCAATAATCAATACAACCCAACTGCTGCCACTGAACTGATCCATCATCTAATCAATAAAAACAAGACTTAGTTTTGTTATTGATACCAGGAGCTGGCAGGTGATTGGCTGAAAGGGTCACATGACCACAAACACCCCAGATCCCCCCCCGCATCTTCTTGGTATGGCAAACACCAGTGGGGGCGACCCTCAGTCCCCCCCCCAACTGACTGATGACCCACAGGCCCATCTAGAGAACAGGGGGGGTTCCGCCTCCTGCTCAGCTCCTGGGGGGGTTAGGGTTCTAGTCCCACCTCAAGTCCCGCCTCCTGCTCAGCTCCTGGGGGGGGACGGTCCAGGGCGTGTCCTGGGGGAGGCAGTCCAGCACCTCAGGGGGGAAGTCGGAGGAGTCCACGTCGTTCTCGGTCAGGATGCCCTCCGTCTCCGGCTCGATGTCTCCGGCCTGCCCCAGGGTCTTGGCCAGTCGCCTGGGGGGGCAGAGTTCGAAGGGTGAGGGTCTCCTGCTGCACCCCCCCCAGCTGAGCGCAGCACCCACCCCTCTGCGAAGCTGCTGTCGGCCTCCCAGCCGGTGATCCTGCAGATGAACAAGGTGCTGCTGAAGGCGCTGGGGCAGGAGCTGAAGCCCCCGGGGCAGTCGTCCAGGGGCACGTTGACCCGGGGCACCCGGTGGTCGCTGGGGGAGAACAGGGCAAACGGCTTGTCGGGGAGGGGCTTCAGGAAGCCCACGGCGGCTCTGGAGTGCTTCCTCTCCACGATGTAGACCACCTGTCAGACAAGGGGGGGGGGGAGTTAGCACACAGGATGGGGGCTGTTGGGGGGCGGGACGTTGCTGTAGACGTGACTAAATGTGTGTGGGGGGGAGCATTTGGAATGGGACTCCAGCAGGTGTTGACCAGCTGGATGCAGTCACAGCTTCATGGTGGGGGGGTCGTCTACGCAGGACACCTAGTCTTCATGGGGGGACAAAGGAGAGCGAGTGGGGGGGGGGGTCTCACTTTTGCAGTCCTTTGGAGTCTTTCACCGCTGGGTGCTGGGGGGCCTTCCTCACTGCTGGGTGCTGGGGGGCCTTCCAGAGGTTCCCCTGTTTCAATGGGGAGACAGACACCCAATGAGGGCGGGGCTGACCCGCTGCCATGTTTACGTGTTGCCGTGACAACAGCGGTACCTGCGGCGGTGAGGGACGTCCCCTCCGGCGCTCTGGAGGCTCCGCCCACGTCGCTGCACGCCGGGGCTTCTTTCTGGACGTCCGACTCGCTGGAGCCCTCCCCCTCAGGATCGGCCCTCACCACCTGGAACACACGCCGTCAGCTGAGCGGGACGACAACCAATCAGACGCTCAGGAACCACCCACCTTCCACTGGGCCCGGGGGAGGAGCTGCACCGCCACCAAGTCTCCGTTCAGAGCGCGGTTACGAGCTGCAACGCCGTCCAGGAAGATGTCCCAGGAGTCGTCCTGCGAGAGAAGATCAACCTGTCAGAGGTCAAAGGTCAAAGGTCCCAGTGAGGGAAAAAACAACCAGAGGTCAAAGGTTCAAGTCCCAGCGAGGAAACGTCTTTCTGCAAGGGTCTGCTGCTCCACTGGAGGAGACTGCTGCCCTGAAGCCAGACCCCCCAGCACTCAGAGCAAACGTTCACACCTGGCTGTACTCACCGGGGGGGAGATGTAGGCCTCGTGGTACTTCTTGGGGTTGATCCGGAGCTGCCCCTGCAGAGAACACCAGCGTTAATGCAGGAGGGCGTGTGTGTCGCTCAGTACAACCTGACAGGCATGGGTTAGGGGTTAGGGTTTAGGGTTTATACCTGGAGGTTAGGGGTTAGGGTTTAGGGTTTATACCTGTAGGTTAGGGGTTAGGGTTTAGGGTTTATACCTGTAGGTTAGGGGGTTAGGGTTTAGGGTTTATACCTGTAGGTTAGGGGTTAGGGTTTAGGGTTTATACCTGTAGGTTAGGGGTTAGGGTTTAGGGTTTATACCTGTAGGTTAGGGGTTAGGGTTTAGGGTTTATACCTGGAGGTTAGGGGTTAGGGTTTAGGGTTTATACCTGTAGGTTAGGGGTTAGGGTTTAGGGTTTATACCTGTAGGTTAGGGGTTAGGGTTTAGGGTTTATACCTGTAGGTTAGGGGGTTAGGGTTTAGGGTTTATACCTGTAGGTTAGGGGGTTAGGGTTTAGGGTTTATACCTGTAGGTTAGGGGTTAGGGTTTAGGGTTTATACCTGTAGGTTAGGGGTTAGGGTTTATACCTGTAGGTTAGGGGTTAGGGTTTAGGGTTTATACCTGTAGGTTAGGGGTTAGGGTTTAGGGTTTATACCTGTAGGTTAGGGGTTAGGGTTTAGGGTTTATACCTGTAGGTTAGGGGTTAAGGGTTAGGGGTTAATGCAGGAGGGCGTGTGTGTCCCTCAGTATGACCTGACAGGCGTGGGTTAGGGGTTAGGGTTTAGGGGTTAAGGGTTAGGGGTTTGGGTTTAGGGGTTAAGGGTTAGGGGTTAGGGGTTTGGGTTTAGGAGTTAATGCAGGAGGGCGTGTGCGTCCCTCAGTATGACCTGACAGGTGTGGGTTAGGGGTTAGGGTTTAGGGGTTAAGGGTTAGGGTTATACCTGTAGGTTAGGGGTTAAGGGTGAGGGTTATACCGGTAGGTTAGGGGTTAAGGGTTAGGGTTATAGGTTAAGGGTTAATGCAGGAGGGCGTGTCTGTCCCTCAGTATGACCTGACAGGCGTGGGTTAGGGGTTAGGGTTTAGGGGTTAAGGGTTAGGGGTTTAGGTTTAGGGGTTAGGGGTTAAGGGTTACGGGTTAATGCAGGAGGGCGTGTGCCCCCCTCAGTATGACCTGACAGGCATGGGTTAGGGGTTAGGGTTTAGGGTTTATACCTGTAGGTTAGGGGTTAGGGTTTAGGGTTTATACCTGTAGGTTAGGGGTTAAGGGTTAGGGGTTAATGAAGGAGGGCGTGTGTGTCCCTCAGTATGACCTGACAGGCGTGGGTTAGGGGTTAGGGGTTAGGGTTTAGGGGTTAAGGGTTAGGGGTTTGGGTTTAGGGGTTAAGGGTTAGGGGTTAGGGGTTTGGGTTTAGGGGTTAGGGTTTAGGGGTTAATGCAGGAGGGCGTGTGCGTCCCTCAGTATGACCTGACAGGTGTGGGTTAGGGGTTAGTGTTTAGGGTTTAGGGGTTAAGGGTTAGGGTTATACCTGTAGGTTAAGGGTGAGGGTTATACCGGTAGGTTAGGGGTTAAGGGTTAGGGGTTAGGGTTATAGGTTAAGGGTTAATGCAGGAGGGCATGTCTGTCCCTCAGTATGACCTGACAGGCGTGGGTTAGGGGTTAGGGTTTAGGGGTTAAGGGTTAGGGGTTTGGGTTTAGGGGTTAGGGTTTAGGGGTTAAGGGTTAATGCAGGAGGGCGTGTGCGTCCCTCAGTATGACCTGACAGGCGAGGGTTAGGGGTTAGGGTTATACCTGTAGGGTTAGGGGTTAAGGGTTAGGGTTATACCTGTAGGTTAGGGGTTAAGGGTTAGGGGTTAGGGTTATAGGTTAGGGGTTAATGCAGGAGGGCGTGTGTGTCCCTCAGTATGACCTGACAGGCGTGTCTGCTGCACCTGAAGGAGTTCTCCCCGTTTGAGGCGCTGGGACACCTCCTGTGGACTCATGTAGGACTCAAACACTGGTTTCTTCACGCCTCGTCCTCCTTTGGTGGAACCCCCTGAAGCGCCCCCTGAAGGTAAACAGAGGTCATCTGTCAGGTGGGGGCTACTTACCTGGGTGGGTGAACGACCTGAAAGCGCTAACCTCTGGGCTGCAGCTTCATGTCTTTAGAGGGCGGGGCCCTGGAGGAGTCCAGTCCAGATGGGGAGGCCCCCTGTGGGTTCTTTGGCAGGCCTTT
>JABVMC010000108.1:0-12500 GCA_013358685.1 Antennarius maculatus | reverse complement strand
TCGGTGCCGCCGGTCGGTGATGACCGACATGACGCGGCGGCTCGTGCCGCTGCTGCTGCACGCGGGGCTCGTTCTAGGCTCGAGCTACGGGTACGTGGAGTGGTCGGATCAGGACCGGGACGACCGGCCCCCGGTCCTCAGCACCGGGGCGCCGTCCCACCGCCCCCCCGGGTCCCGGGCACCGGCCCCGGAGCGCGCGGAGGAGCTACCGCGGGTGGTGACCGCCTTCCTGCACACCGGGGACGCGGCCGCGCTGCGGCAGGTGAACTGTTCCCGCAGGTACGAGCTGAGCAGCCTGCGGGGGGGCCCGCGCGTCGCCGCCCACTCCTCCCTGCGCGGCACCTTGGACACCGTGGCGCGCGCCACCCACTTCCTGAACACGATGCTGCAGGCCAACAGGTCCCGGGAGCGCGCCCAGCGGGGGGAGCCCGTCCCAGTGGGGGAGCCCGTCCCAGTGGGGGAGCCCGTCCCGCGGGGGGAGCTGCACTGGTACCGCGCGCTGCTCCGAACCATCCTGGAGGGGGACCCCAGAATCCACCGGGCGGTGGTGACCATCCTCGCGCACGCGCCGGGACCGCGCGTGTTCCTGCAGGCGACCCGGACCGGGGAGGAAGTCGTGCTGCGGGAGGGGTCCGGTTCAGCGCACCATCACCGCGGGAGTCCGGAAGTGGACTTGTCGGAGGCGTTTGGAGACGGGAGGAGACCGCACCGGAAAGCCCCGGAGGCCCCGGGCGGCAGGAGCCACATCCGGTGGTCAGCACCGTTCCTGGAGTGTGAAGGCGGGGCGTTCGTCCCTCATTGGTTGCTGAGTCTGTCGGCGGGCCTCTACCCGCTGGGGGGCAGTTCCGTGCCCGAGTTCAGGTGAGGTGGGGGGGGGGGGGGCACAGGGGGGTCAAGCTCTTGGGGTCAAGGGGTCAGGAAGCTAGGCCCGGGGGTCACGGGGGCTGGAGGGGAGGGGCCCCTGGATGCTGCTGGGATGTTGGCTCACTAGGGTTCCTCATTGGAGCAGCTGACTGGTGATGTCAGCGGTGGGCGTGTCGGCCTGGGACGGGCTGCCCCCCCCTCCAGGTGAGGCCCGTTCTGCTGTGACCTGGACCGCGGGGCCCGGTCAGTGGAACCGGACCCACTGGAACCGGCCGTGGCACACGGGAGGATAACTGCTCCGTCAGTGGTGTTCTGACGGTTGGTTCTCCGTGTCCATGGTAACCCCCAACCCCGACCCCCCCACCCCGCTGTCGCTGAAACGGTTCCTGTGTTTCTAAAGCTGGAACCAATACTGGTACCGTTTGGGAGGAAGTCTGTGTTCTGAGTCTGAAACCCCGCCCCCACTGGACCAGAAACCTCACCTCCTGTGGACTTGAGGTTCGAACTCCACCCCTACTGGACAGAGCCTGACACCCCACCCTTTCTGGATCGGAGACTGAAACCCCACCCCTTCTGGACCAGAGGCAGAAACTCCGCCCCCTTCAGATGAACCGCTGGTTCAGCTTTGATCAGATTTTAATTCTTGCTTCTGATTCTTTTTATTTCCTTCCCTCTTTCTTTCCCTCCTTCCTTCCTTCCCTCCTTCCTTCCTTCCCTCCTTCCTTCCTTCCTTCACTCCTTCCTTCCTTCCTTCCCCCCTTCCTTCCTTCCATCCTTCCTTCCTTATTTCCTTCCTCCCTCCTTCCCTCCTTCCTTCCCTCCTTCCTTCCTTCCTTCCCTCCTTCCCTCACATATTTGCTCAACGTTATTTGATTTCATCATCTTCATCCCTCCATCCTTCTTTCCTTTATTCTAACTTGTTCCCCTTTAAATGTGTTTCTATCATTTCATTATTTATTTTTTATTATTCCTGCTTTCCTTCCATCACCCCCCCCCCTTCCAGGGGCGTGGTCCGGGTGGACGTGAACCTGCAGAACGTGGACATTGACCAGTGCTCCACCAGTGGCTGGTTTGCTGGGACCCACCGCTGTGACCTCACCAGTATGGAGGTAGGTCTGCACTCCTGTGTGAATGTGCTGATCAATACATGATTGATCAGTACATGATTGATCAGCGATGAGAGAGCATCCTCTCCTTTCATGTCAGGTGTGCTGTTGATTAGGTAGCATTAGCATTAGTGACTAGCACTCACCATCATAGTTCATCAGAGAGAAGCTGAGACCGGTTCAGCAGCCCCCACCAGCCAATCAGGATCCAAATCAGGCCGGGATTGGTTCACGTCCCAGTTTATGTAGAACCCTGCTAACAAATCCCTCAACCAACCAAACCAAAGCACACCAGCTGAAGCGTCACCTTGTTGGTCGAGGACATAAAATGGATGGATGATGGATGGATGGTGGAGTGTCTGTGATAATCCATCCTGAGCTCCTTCCCTGGGTGCCGAACAGAGGAGTGATGGTTGCCATGGTGATGAGTGTGAAGTCGTCCTCTTGGCGCTTGGACCTGATCACACGTGTGTCATCACCAGTGCAGCTCTAGAGTGTGTGTGTGTGTGTGTGTTGTGTTGGACACTATTGAGCTGAGTCATGTGTTTCCATGAGCGTGTCCAGACCTAGCCAATTGTTTCCTCCAATGCTAAACTAAGCTTATAGCGCTCCAGACTGCTAAGCTAATAGTACTCCAGACTGCTAAGCTAATAGCACTACGGACTGCTAAGCTAATAGCACTGCAGACTACTAAGCTAAGCTAATAGTACTCCAGACTGCTAAGCTAATAGCACTACAGACTGCTAAGCTAATAGCACTCCAGAATGCTAAGCTAATAGCACTCCAGACTGCTAAACTAAGCTAATAGCACTGCAGACTGCTAAGCTAAGGTAATAGCACTGCAGACTGCTAAGCTAAGCTAATAGCACTCCAGACTGCTAAGCCGTGCTTTGGAGATGATCAGGGACTCAGCAGCTGTCAGTGACTCATGAAGTATGAATTCAGTCCAGCTTGTCTCCTCAGACCCCCCCTCCAGGAAATGTGCTCTTTTTCCCTTAGCATGCGAACTAATACAGTATTCATGAACATCCATGTCACGTTCACCCTCCCTCCACATGCAGCAGCAGGCTGGTTTCTGTTGGTCCACATGAGGTTCAGTTACACAGACAAGCCGTGGTTCTGGATCCATTAGGGTTAGGGGTTAAGGTTAGGGTTAAGGTTAGGATTAAGGTTAGGATTAAGGTTAGGGTTAAGGGTTAGAGTTAAGGTTAGGGTTAAGGTTAGGGTTAGGGGTTAAGGATAGGGGTTTGGGGTTAGGGTTAGGGTAGGGGTTAAGGTTAGGGTTAAGGCTTAGGGTAGGGGTTAGGGGTTAAGGTCAGGGGTTTGGGGTTAGGGTTAGAGTACGGTCATGGTTCTGTTGATGAGATTCGCTGTTAATCTGCTTGTCTTTGCCCCCCTCCCAGTGCACCCCCCTCGTCGGCCACGGATTTGTCTTGGACAAGTACAGGTGTCGGTGCCGGAGGGGGTTCTACCATCCCAGCCGCGTGGCACTCGATGGGTTCACAAGTAGGTTCCAACCCCCCCTGAATGTTTCAGAATGAAGTATCTGCAAAAACGAAATGATTCTAATGGATCCTGGGCCCAGAGGGCTAGGATTAGGGTTCGGACAAGGATTAGGGTTAGGACAAGGATTAGGGGTAAGGTTTAGAGTTAGGATTGGGACTGGGATTATGGTTAGGGTTAGGATTAGGGTTAGGACTGGGATTAAGGTTAGGATTACGGTTAGGATTAGGGTTATGACTGGGGTTAGGGTTAGAGGTTAGGGTTAAGGTTGGGATTAGGGTTAGGACTACGGTTAGAGGTTAGAGTTAGGGTTAGGACTGGATTTAGGGTTGGGGTAAGGATTAGGGTTAGGACTACGGTTATAGGTTAGAATTGGGGTTAGGACTAGGGTTAGGGTTAGGATTGGGATCAGGATTAGGGTTTAGGGGGATTAAGTTTAATGCTTCACAGAAAAGCTTGACTGTTGCAAAAGTTAGGGTCTCTCTTCATATTTATCTTCGAACCATTGTTCTTTTCATCTCTAACTCCTCCCACTCCACTCATGTGACCCAACCTGTTGATGACAAGTTAAGCGGAGCTTCCCATCAGAGCGTGCTGCTGCTGGGACTGATGAATAAAGCGGTGTTTCAGGGTGTCGTCCTCCTCTTCCCTCATCTGCTTCATCGAAGGCCACGTTCTTCTAACCCCCCACCCCCCAGGCGGGGTTGACTTCTGCTCCTACAAACTGATGAACTGAGCTGTTAATAATTCACTCTGTGTGATGATCAAACGGGATCCTTGGATCCGTTCCAGGAGATCTGGATTCTGATTGGTTGTTAGCTTTGAAGGTCTCTAGCATAACCGTCAGGCAGTCGTCTGACAGGAAACTGAAGAGTTGTCTGTCCTCAGGTCAGGACCCAGGTCCAAACACAGACCGGTTCTCTGAGGCGTCCGGTAAGTGCCTGCCATGTCGCGAGGGCTGCCCCCACTGCCATGATGAGGCACCGTGTGTGGTCCAGGAGGGCGGGGCTCTGCGGCTCGCCGTGACGTCATTCCAAGGTCTGTGCGTGGTCCTGGACCTGGTCTGCATGGTGCTGGTCTACCGCTTCAGGAGGAACAAGGTGAGGTCCTTCAGGCTCCTCCTCCATCACACACGTGGGTCCGCTTCATCACAAACACACAGTGTTGAGCTGCATTCTGGGAAATGTAGGGTTAAGTAGGTTAAGTTAATTTAGGTTAAGTTAGTTTAGGTTTAGTTCGTTTAGGTTAAGTACATTTAGGTTAAGTAGGTTAATTTACTTTAGGTTAAGTTAGTTTAGGTTATGTTAGTTTAGGTTAAGTACATTTAGGTTAAGTAGGTTGAGTTACTTTAGGTTAAGTTAGTTTAGGTTTAGTTCGTTTAGGTTGAGTACATTTAGGTTAAGTAGGTTAATTTACTTTAGGTTAAGTTAGTTTAGGTTAGGTTAGTTTAGGTTAAGTACATTTAGGTTAAGTAGGTTAAGTTACTTTAGGTTAAGTTAGTTTAGGTTAGGTTAGTTTAGGTTAAGTAAGTCTAGCTTGAGTAGGTCAAGTTAGTCAAGGTTAAGTAGTTTAAGTTAGTTTAGGTTAAGTTAGTTTAGGTTAAGTAGGTTAAGATAGTTTAGGTTAAGTTAGTTTAGGTTAAGTTAGTTTAGGTTAAGTAGGTTAAGTTTTTTTAGGTTAAGTAGGTTAAGTTAGTTTTGTATTAAGTTTGTGTAGGTTGAGTTAGTTTAGGTTAATTGTTTTCTACAAACAGTGTAAATTTACAGATGAAACACCATGACTCATATTTTAGTTATTTGCTAATGTGACTCAACAACAGCAAGTTAGCTCTGATGGTCACATGGCGCCCTCGCTGGTAGAACTAGTAGGACTGGTAGAACCGATAAGACTGGTAGAACTGGTCGGAGTGGTTGAACTGGTGGGACTGGTAGGACTGGCTGGTCCCTGACGCCGTGTGGTCTTTGCCCCCAGGGCGTCCGGACGTCAGGGCTGGTGCTGCTGGAGGCCGTCTTGTTGGGGGCGCTGCTGCTCTACTTCCCAGTAAGTTCTCCTGCTTCAGGAGGAATGAAGCTCCTCAACGGTTCCACTGCAGCTGATGAGGAGGAGGAGGAGGAGGAGGGGGAGGAGGGGGAGGAAGAGGAGGAGGGGGAGGAAGAGGAGGAGGAGGAGGAAGAGGAGGAGGAGGAGGGGGAGGAAGAGGAAGAGGAGGAGGAGGAGGGGAGGAGGAGGAGGAGGAGGAGGAGGAGGAGGAGGGGAGGAAGAGGAGGAGGAGGGGGGGAGGGGGAGGAAGAGGAGAAGGAAGAGGAGGAGGAGGAGGGGGAGGAAGAGGAGGAGGAGGAGGAGGAGGAGGAGGAGGGGGGAGGAGGAGGAGGAGGAGGAGGGGGAGGAAGAGGAGGAGGAGGGGGGGAGGGGGAGGAAGAGGAGAAGGAAGAGGAGGAGGAGGAGGAGGAGGAGGAGGAGGAGGAGGAGGAGGAAGGCTTCTCTGGCTGATCTGCTGTTACTTGTGATGTGTCTCAAAGCGATCAGGTGATGATGACAACATCCTGTTCCTGTGACACCTTCACAATAAGAGTCGTGTCTCATTTCATCCTGAGCAGCTTGAGGTCACATGACTTCAGAGCAGAAGCTGAAGCTGTTCCGTCTGTCCTCCACGTTGGACTGGTCCTGCAGCTCCTTCGCCCCCCCCCTCTGTTATCTGCATGTTCTGGCGTGTGCGTGTGGGCGGCGGCCACGTGATTGTGTGTTTGCCCACAATGCAGCTGGAGCGCCGTGTCAGGAGCCCAATTTAGAGCAGAAACGCAGCGCTGAAGCTACGGGGGGGGGGCCACTTCAGATCCCTGCAGAGCCGCTGGCTTCAGGGCGGAGACTGGCTTCAGGGCGGAGCCTGACTTCAGGCCCTGGAGCCCCCCCAGCATTACTGCTCAGCAGACCTGAAGGCGCTGCAGGTCTGATGTTTGTGACCACGCTTCATCCAGGGTTAGCATCCAGGCTTAGCATCCAGGGTTAGCATCCAGGCTTAGCATCCAGGCTTAGCATTCAGGGTTAGCATCCAGGCTTAGCATCCAGGGTTAGCATCCAGGGTTAGCCCAGTGCTAAACGTCACTTGGGTCTCCTCCTCTGACCTCCTTTCATTCTCCATGTTCTCCCCCCCACCTCTGTGAGGTTTCTCTTTGTTGCCCCCTTCTCCCCCCCTCCTCGCTGCAGCCTCTCTGATCCGGGGCTCGATGCATTTTTAAACAGTCCATCAAGTTAAAAATACATCTGCTGATTAATTGATGGGGGGGGCTGGGGCTGAGGGAGGGGGCCACCCCCTCTTCTGGGTGGTGTTCACTGTCCCCTGAGGTACCCCCGCCTCATGACTCGCTGCTCAGTGATGTGTTTGCGTGTAGGCAGCGGGGTGGCTATCGCGGGTTGGAGTGACTTTTAGCCCAAACACACACACACACACACACACACACACACACACACACACACACACACACACACACACTCGTGTGTGGATCTGCTTTTCTGCATCGATGAGCGTGGGCGTCAGCATGGCCTACTTTCAGCCTGTCTTTGTGGGGGTGTCTTATTGTTGCGGTCCAGGAGGCTGCACGTTAACTGATGGGGGGGCGCCGCTGGTCCTGACCACAGGTGTGACATGGAGACATGGGGGGGCAGGAAGATGAGAATTCAGACGCTGATTCACGCCAAACATCTTCACCTGTATAAACACACAGTTTAAAACGCCCCCAACCTGCCGGCCAATCAACCGACGGCATCATCATATGCTGATCGGATGCTGATCGGATGCTGATCGGATGCTGATCGGATGCTGATCGGATGCTGATTGGATGCTGATTGGATGCTGATTGGATGCTGATCGGATGCTGATCGGATGCTGATGCGTTCTTTGTCTTTAATATAATCTGATTGATTTCAGCGATCAAACCAAACAGCTGATGTGTCTGTAGATCAAACTGTTCCTTCAGACTCTGATCAATGATCAGTGATCAGTGATCAATGAGGGTTCAGGTGTCCAAACATGGCAACCAAACCACCCATGACCCCCCCCCCCCCGCTGCTCTGAACATGTTGATAAGCTCTGAAGGCATCAGCTGCCCCCCCCCCCCAGCGTTAAATCTTCATGGGGGTCGTGGAGCGGTGGAATAACTTTGTGTTCTTGGCTGGTGGCTCGTCCAAGCAGCATGCCATGAGTCAGCGCTGCGGGGGTCTCAGCGAGGGGGGGGCTGAGCTTCACACTGCGTGAGGAGTCAGAAAAAGACTGAGAACCAACTGGAGGCTGGAACCGAGAGAGTCACGACATCACCGCGTGGAGCCGTGGAGTCACGACATCACCGCGTGGAACCGTGGAGTCACGACATCACCGCGAGGAGTCGTGGAGTCACGACATCACCGCGTGGAGCCGTGGAGTCACGACATCACCGCGAGGAGTCGTGGAGTCACGACATCACCGCGTGGAGCCGTGGAGTCACGACATCACCGCGAGGAGTCGTGGAGTCACGAAATCACCGCGTGGAGTCGTGGAGTCACGACATCACAGCGTGGAGTCACAACATCACTGCATGGAGTCGTGGAGTCACAACATCACCACGTGGAGTCGTGGAGTCACGACATCACAGCGTGGAGTCACAACATCACTGCATGGAGTCACGACATCACCACGTGGAGTCGTGGAGTCACAACATCACAGCGTGGAGTCACAACATCACTGCATGGAGTCGTGGAGTCACAACATCACTGCATGGAGTCACAACATCACAGCGTGGAGTCACAACATCACTGCTTGGAGTCGTGGAGTCACTACATCACTGCTTGGAGTCGTGGAGTCACAACATCACTGCATGGAGTCGTGGAGTCACAACATCACTGCATGGAGTCACAACATCACAGCGTGGAGTCACAACATCACTGCATGGAGTCATGGAGTCACAACATCACTGCATGGAGTCACAACATCACCACGTGGAGTCGTGGAGTCACAACATCACTGCATGGAGTCACAACATCACCACGTGGAGTCGTGGAGTCACAACATCACTGCATGGAGTCACAACATCACCACGTGGAGTCGTGGAGTCACAACATCACTGCATGGAGTCGTGGAGTCACGACATTACTGCATGGAGTCGTGGAGTCACGACATCACTGCATGGAGTCGTGGAGTCACGACATTACTGCATGGAGTCGTGGAGTCACGACATCACAGCGTGGAGTCACAACATCACCGCGTGGACTCGTGGAGTCACGACATCACAGCGTGGAGTAGTTGAGTCACAACATCACTGCATGGAGTCCTGGAGTCACAGATCACTGCATGGCGTCGTGGAGTCACGACATCAACGCGTGGAGTCGTGGAGTCACGACATCACCGCGTGGAGTCGTGGAGTCACAACATCACTGCATGGACTCGTGGAGTCACGACATTACTGCATGGAGTCGTGGAGTCACAACATCACTGCATGGACTCGTGGAGTCACGACATTACTGCATGGAGTCGTGGAGTCATGACATCACAGCATGGAGTAGTGGAGTCACAACATCACTGCATGGAGTCGTGGAGTCATGACATCACAGCGTGGAGTAGTGGAGTCACGACATCACTGCATGGAGTCGTGGAGTCACGACATCAACGCGTGGAGTCACGACATCACTGCATGGAGTCACAACATCACTTCATGGAGTCACAACATCACCACGTGGAGTCGTGGAGTCACGACATCACAGCGTGGAGTCACAACATCACTGCATGGAGTCACGACATCACCACGTGGAGTCGTGGAGTCACGACATCACTGCATGGAGTCATGGAGTCACAACATCACTGCATGGAATTGTGGAGTCACAACATCACTGCGTGGAGTCACAACATCACCACGTGGAGTCGTGGAGTCACAACATCACTGCGTGGAGTCACAACATCACCACGTGGAGTCACAACATCACCGCGTGGAGTCACAACATCACCGCGTGGAGTCGTGGAGTCGTGGAGTCACGACATCACAGCGTGGAGTCACGACATAACAGCGTGGAGTCACGACACAACAGCGTGGAGTCGTGGAGTCACGACATCACCGCGTGAAGTCACAACATCACCGCGTGGAGTCGCGACATAACAGCGTGGAGTCGTGGAGTCACGACATAACAGCGTGGAGTCACAACATCACCGCGTGGAGTCGTGGAGTCACGACATCACCGCGTGGAGTCGTGGAGTCACGACATCACCGCGTGGAGTCGTGGAGTCACGACATAACAGCGTGAAGTCACGACATCACCGCGTGGAGTCACGACATAACAGCGTGGAGTCGTGGAGTCACGACATAACAGCGTGGAGTCACAACATCACCGCGTGGAGTCGTGGAGTCACGACATAACAGCGTGGAGTCACAACATCACCGCGTGGAGTCGTGGAGTCACGACATCACCGCGTGAAGTCACAACATCACCGCGTGGAGTCGTGGAGTCACGACATAACAGCGTGGAGTCGTGGAGTCACGACATAACAGCGTGGAGTCACAACATCACCGCGTGGAGTCGTGGAGTCACGACATCACCGCGTGGAGTCGTGGAGTCACGACATAACAGCGTGAAGTCACGACATCACCGCGTGGAGTCGTGGAGTCACGACATAACAGCGTGAAGTCACAACATCACCGCGTGGAGTCGTGGAGTCACGACATAACAGCGTGGAGTCGTGGAGTCACGACATAACAGCGTGGAGTCACAACATCACCGCGTGGAGTCGTGGAGTCACGACATCACCGCGTGGAGTCGTGGAGTCACGACATAACAGCGTGAAGTCACAACATCACCGCGTGGAGTCGTGGAGTCACAACGTGTCATTCAAGAAGAAGAATTATACTTTATTAATCCTGAAACGGGAAATTCTCTTTTACACTTTCCTGATACAGTTAGACACACACACACACACACACACACACACACACACACACACACACACACACACACGTTGTATACAGGCCCCTGAACAAAAACACAACACACTGGGCTCCTGTAGGCATGCAGTTAGTCTGTCTACGAAGGGGGAGGCAGACTGACGGGTCGCGTGAGGGTTTGCGCCCTAAATGAGCAGCTTGTGGGGGGGACGGCGCCATGCTCAAGGGTGCTTCAGCAGTGGCTGGGAGGTGAGCTGACACCTCCCAACGTCAGCTCACACTCCAGAGGATGTCTTGGTGGGAATCGAACCGCCACTGGCTGGTCGATGTCTGGTCTGAAAACGTCTGCTCTACTGCTGAGACACTGCCCCCCCATGGTGGAGTCACAACCTGTCATTGTGTCAACAGGAAACAAAACACCAGCAGGAAATAAAACACAGCAACAGGATATAAAACACAGCAACAGGAAATAAAACACATCAACAGGAAAAAAAAACACAGCAACAGGAAATAAAACACAGCAACAGGAAATAAAACACAGCAACAGGATATAAAACACAGCAACAGGAAATAAAACACAGCAACAGGAAATAAAACACAGCAACAGGATATAAAACACAGCAACAGGATATAAAATACACCAACAGGATATAAAACACAGCAACAGGAAATAAAACACACCAATAGGAAATAAAACACACCAACAGGAAATAAAACACAGCAACAGGAAATAAAACACAGCAACAGGAAATAAAACACAGCAACAGGAAATCAAACACAGCAACAGGATATCAAATACAGCAGCAGGAAATAAAACACAGCAACAGGAAATAAAATACACCAACAGGATATAAAACACACCAACAGGAAATAAAACACAGCAACAGGAAATAAAACACAGCAACAGGAAATAAAACACAGCAACAGGAAATAAAACACAGCAACAGGAAATAAAACACACCAACAGGATATAAAACACAGCAACAGGAAATAAAACACAGCAACAGGAAATAAAACACACCAACAGGAAATAAAACACAGCAACAGGAAATAAAACACAGCAACAGGAAATAAAACACAGCAACAGGAAATCAAACACAGCAACAGGATATCAAATACAGCAACAGGAAATAAAACACAGCAACAGGAAATAAAATACACCAACAGGATATAAAACACACCAACAGGAAATAAAACACAGCAACAGGAAATAAAACACAGCAACAGGATATAAAACACACCAACAGGAAATAAAACACAGCAACAGGAAATAAAACACAGCAACAGGAAATAAAACACACCAACAGGAAATAAAACACAGCAACAGGATATAAAACACACCAACAGGAAAATAAACACAGCAACAGGAAATAAAACACAGCAACAGGAAATAAAACACAGCAACAGGATATAAAACACAGCAACAGGATATAAAATACACCAACAGGATATAAAACACAGCAACAGGAAATAAAACACACCAACAGGAAATAAAACACACCAATAGGAAATAAAACACACCAACAGGAAATAAAACACAGCAACAGGAAATAAAACACAGCAACAGGAAATCAAACACAGCAACAGGATATCAAATACAGCAGCAGGAAATAAAACACAGCAACAGGAAATAAAATACACCAACAGGATATAAAACACACCAACAGGAATAAAACACAGCAACAGGAAATAAAACACAGCAACAGGAAATAAAACACAGCAACAGGAAATAAAACACAGCAACAGGAAATAAAACACACCAACAGGATATAAAAACACAGCAACAGGAAATAAAACACACCAACAGGAAATAAAACACACCAACAGGAAATAAAACACAGCAACAGGAAATAAAACACAGCAACAGGAAATAAAACACAGCAACAGGAAATCAAACACAGCAACAGGATATCAAATACAGCAACAGGAAATAAAACACAGCAACAGGAAATAAAATACACCAACAGGAAATAAAACACAGCAACAGGAAATAAAACACAGCAACAGGAAATAAAACACACCAACAGGTCCAGCTCTGGTTCTCATTCTGGAGAAATTTTGTGTTAGTGTGAGTGTGTTTGTGTGTGTGTCTGTGTGTGTGTGTCCTCTGTGTGTGTCTGTGTGTGTG